>OMLP01012720.1:0-20245 GCA_900302685.1 Spondyliosoma cantharus
GGAGGTGCTGATTTTCATCCCAGCTGCTTCACACTCGGCTGCAAACCGCTCCAGTACATGCTGGAGGTCCTGGCTCGAAGGAGCCAACAAAACAACATCGTCTGCGAAAAGCAGAGATGAAATCCAGTGGCTCCCGAACCAGAACCCCTCCGGCCCTTGGCTGCGCCTAGAAATTCTGTCCATAAAAATAATGAACAGAACCGGTGACAAAGGGCAGCCCTGCCGGAGCCCAACATGCACTGGGAACAGGTCTGACTTACTGCCGGCAATGCGAACCAGACTCCTGCTCCGGTGGTACAGGGACCGTACAGCCCTTAGTAGAGGGCCCCCGACCCCGTACTCCCGGAGCACCCCCCACAGAACACCACGAGGGACACGGTCGAATGCCTTCTCCAAGTCCACAAAACACATGTGAACTGGTTGGGCAAACTCCCATGAACCCTCGAGCACTCTGCGGAGGGTATAGAGCTGGTCCAGTGTTCCACAGCCAGGACGAAAACCGCAGGAACAACACGGTTTTAGCCACCATGTGTCCAAAAGAAATAAAAACACTTCAAAAACACTTCAGAGGACACAGCTAGCTTACTGGTAGCCTGCAGCTGCACTTCCACTTATCCCACACTTATCCTGCGTACAGGAAGACAAACAGCTGGCTGGATTGAAGGTAACTCCAACAGCATTGAAGCTGTTTCACAGATCCACTGAGAGATCCACTCAGAGAGAGTCACTGAAGGTTAGTATTTTTTGTTGGAATCCGGAATCTCTGTTCTTGTTGAATATTGAACTTGTCTAACCTTAACCTGCAAACAGCACCAGGATAAAGTCAAGCTGTTGTTGTAAAATAGCCCTTTTGAAAGAAGAATTTGAAAATGTAAATGACAGTTATCAGGGGCCTAACTCTGACTGTCACTAGCATAAATGTCAGTGTTGACATTTTTTAAATCAAAGACCAAATCGAATCGTGACCTTAACATCAAAAGTCAAATTGAATCGTAGATTTGGAGAACAAATACCTGTAACACACAGTAAACACTAATATATCAAAAATGTGTCCAGATTGTTTTGTTAATAATGTGTAGAGACAGGCTGATGTGTGTGTTTGTGTGTTTAGATGACTTTAGTGTCTCCAGCTGTGCTGTGAGAGACTGGACATCTTCCATTAGAGCTCTAATAGCGCTCAACCAGGTAAGAGTGTGCTGCCTAATCAACCCTGTCACTACACACATCACCAACATTGTTATCAATTAGGCTGCTCACATGCCAAAATGCTGTGTGTGCGCATTTGTGTGAAGCAATCATACAGTTTGCAGTGAAACAGCACTCAGCGGGCAATCATGGTACTGTCAGTGACGTGCCATCTCTGATGGGCATCTACCATTAATATTTATGATGCTCTGAATCAGCCCCACACTGAGCACTGTGACAGCAATCACCCCAGTTTTTTTAATATCCCCATCCAGATCAATTCTGATTAGCATTTCAAGCGCTTGGTGGAGCCACGCAGTCTGCTGAACTTCTCCTTGTTCTCAGAGACGAGCGAGCGAGACAGACGAGCAAAACACAGCTGAACACAGAGTTAAACCTAAAATGAAATGTTTGCCACCCGACAAACAAAGTGGAGAGACGTTCATGTCGTGCTCTCAGATGAAAAAATAGAGGCACCAGTGCTGGGATTTTAAATATGAATAAGGAACTCCAGCAAACAATGAACAATTATACAAGCCATTGAAACAGTCACATGGCAAGTCGCAGGAGAAGCGGGAGACCCAGACGTTAAAAACCATGACAAAAGTACCTGGATAGGAATTTGCATGCCTTTATTGTGGATATGGGAAGTGACATTTTCTGGCATTAGAGGTAGGCTTTGGAGGCTCCTGTGAGCTTGGTCTCTTCTCTACCACTGCGGTGGTGCCATTTTATAAACCTTTGTGTGGACTGAGCTCCTTTGTCTTCTCCAAAAGACAAACCAATCTGCTTATCTCCAAATCCAGAGGGAGCGAAGGCGTTTGTTTCGGCAGATCGAAATAATACGCAGGAGAGGATAGTAACCTTCTGAGCAGCTGAATGGGTGGGAGGAGGCGGATTGTGTGTCAATGTGTGTGTCTGTGCGAGTCTCTGCATCTGTGTTATCAAGTGTGTTTATGTGTAAGAGAAAGCCTCTGCTGGCCTTGAGGCGCCCCCACAGATGTTTATTTGTAGTGACAGCAAGGTTTGTTCTCTCTGTGTTCCTATTTATCACACTGAGCTGATTGTATGGCTGCGGCCAGATCCCACAGAGAGGACACAATCACCGCCACGACAGATATGCACGAGTAAGCAATACAGCTCTATGAATTTGCAGACATAATCTATCAGCTTGGATCAGCAGCACTCACCGAGAAAAATGAATATGAGCAAAGAGGGGACCATGTCCTGAATATGGAATGTTAATTTGCCCCTTTTTAAAATATTTTATTTGAGAGATACACCAAAATGTTTGAGGTGGATCATAACTGATCACAGACATTCCTTTAGCTCCAAGTGAAGAAAAATAATCGGAAAAAACAAACAAATGATAGACACTAGCTGCCAATCTGGGAGAATAGAATGGGGAAGTACAGGCAGGAAGGAGTGGGTAGGAGTGACTCCTTTGGGGAACAAAATGCTTTTTGCGGGTTTAGTGAAAATAATGACTCGCCAAATGGAGCACTTTAAGGAAATTCACACTCAACTCTCTTGGCTCTCTTCCTTTTTCATTCTCTCTCTACTCTGCTTCCCTCTCGCTCCTCGCCTCACTGTTACATTGTCTTTTTGCCTCCCATGAGGAATATCACAAGGCTCCCAAAAAGCATACAGAGGCACTCTCATCGCTTCCACTCTTGCTTCTGCCAACACACAGACAGACACACACAGACACGTGCACCTCCATATACACGTACAGGTCGGTGGCTACACCTGCAAATCCCCTGTGTGAATCTTGACCTTTTCACATGAGTCATGTTTCCCATAAATATCTTCTTTTGTGTGCTTGCTTTTCGATGTGTCTATATGTGTGCTTATCACCATCTATATAGTGTGTGTGTGTGTGTGTGTGTGTGTGTGTGTGTGTGTGTGTGTGTCTTTCTTTGTGTTTCACTGCAGAGTTGACCTTTCCATCTGTGCTTTGTCCCAGATTAGAACTGACACCGCCCTCTGCTACAGACCAAACTGATATACATACTGACACCAACACACACAGAGACACACACACACTTACGGAATAAAAACGTATGCAGACCAGTCGGACATGCACTGTTGACAGGTGCAAACTTTGCATCTCCAAAATGTCAACTGTAAAGGACCTCCTTCAGACCTTTTGACATACTTTAACACTTTTGAAAAGCAGATCATTTTCTCACACTTGCACAGAAAAGACCGTAATCATTCAACTTCCTCCAATAGCAGTATAGTAGCTCTGTGAGTCTGTACCTGAAGCTAAATGCTGGCATCAGCATGCTAACGATGACAAAGCTAACATACTGTTTAGCAGGTGTAATGTTTATGAATGCTAACATTTACTTGTCAGCACTACACAAAATGCTGAGCAAAGGCTGATGGGAATGTCAGGCAGTTGGTCATAAACTACTTCTAGTGCCATCATCAGGTGCTGAGGAAGTACTTCAGGGATCACTAATATTATTACATTTTATCCAGCTGGATAAATTAATGTACTGTATGAAACAAATTCAGTGGTAATCCGTCCAATACTTGAAATTTTGTTCCAATTTCATCTCAAGGTTGAAGTAGAGGAAAAATCAGGGGAAGTCATTAGGCTTCATTCTCAAGGCACAATTGATCCCGCAGTTGTTCAGATCCCAGCATTTTACTAAAAAGAGAAATATCAACCTCATGGTAGCAAAACAAAATGAAATGGCAGGGCACCAATGGCAAAATTCCATTGCTTGTTGAAATAGTTCAGTCTGGGCAAAAGTGGTGGACCAACCAGCCAATATAGAGAGAGAGACTGAACAATACAACTTGAATGGCTTAAAACATGTATATTAAAAGAGACATAAGGCTTTCAATGGGCAACAACAATTCAAACACTCACTTACTGTATAAGTCTATTAATGCAGACAATCACAACACAATCAAGGCTAAGGTCAAACATAAAAAGTTACACTTGCAATGCAATTACTATGGCCCCAAAGGTTACGACAGTTACCTGAGTCAACTGGACTTGCTCACACATGAGAATAAGGATCTATGTGGTGTTGGTGGTGGACGTAGCTCTGTCTCAGTGGGAGCGAGACGAGAGAATAAAGCTCAGACTGAGCTGAGCAACACTCCATTTCACTGATCGCTGAGCAGCCTCTCAGCCAGTGCCGCAGGGGGAAAAGCTCACTTACCTGGCCTGAATGTGTGTCTCTCTGAGTGTGTATGTGCATGCACATATCTATTTGGTCTGCCCATGTCTGCTAGAGTGTGCAATATATTGTTTTCTATCTTTCCATCTGTATGTGTTAATATACGCACATGCGTTTGTGAGAGGGGCAAATTTGTTGGACTGTGCTGGAGCTCCAGCCGTTATCGGGCGACTAGCTGCTTGGACGATGGATTTTCAGCCTGGTCATTTAACCTGAGCACTGACCCTCATCGCTCATTGCCCCAGTGAGGGACGGGGTGGACAAGGAAGTCAAAACCTTAGAATCGCGCAAGATTCAGGGCACAGCCTGGCCTGCATGCCGGCGAGTATATGTGCATATGTGTTTGTGTTTTTTTATGTGTACACATTTAGTGAATACATGCACAGACAGAGTAATGATAAAGAAGAAATTCTGAGAGAATTCTGCTTGCATAAACATGGCTGTGTCCTTGTCGTCTCAGACACTTGAGCTGGTCACTTTATTACTGACCTTGTCTACAGCCTTCAAAAAGGTCTGAGCTTTTCAGTCACTGTACGCTTCAAGTTCTATGGTTACAAACAAGAACAAAATATCAAGATGCGTAATGCCCATCATAAACATAAAAATATTCGAGGTGTGAATTTCACTGGCCACAACATTACCAGACCCTATTACAATTCAGCTGTCGATTCTCGATGCATCCTGATTCATTCCAATATGCAGTATTGCATGCTGAATTTTCTATATTACTGCACAGAGCTACTTTTTCATCCTTTAAATGACCCTTTTATTTAGAAAGTCCTTTCAATAATCATCCTACAACAGTCTACAATCTAAAAACTGCATCTTTCTGATATCAGCCAAAACAAAGCATGAGAGCACCATTGCAACTTAATTTTAAAACTTTTTCATCTAGCTGAGGACCAAGTTGGCATTTGTATTGATATGTAGGGTTTAACATTTTTGATATATCAATTGGCCAATGTTTTTTTTTTTTTTTAAAGAATTGTGACCAGGAACTCTTTTGAAGTCAAACTATGTGATAGGAGTTATGTTTCGGAATGATCTCGAACAGAGTTGCCAATTCTGTGATGCAATTTCTTGCCATTTTGTTTTCTTGTTTTCTGCTGACACAGATTCTGATGTAGCAGAGGCAACATAATATCACCCGATATATCATCAAGGCCCAGTTGTTAGTTCACCAAGGAGACATTACCAGTCTATCGAAGATACAAACATAGTCACAATCAGACTGACACATAGTTTCAGCTTATCATAAACTGAGCGTCTTTTCACGATTAAAAGAAGAAACCAATGCAACCAGAGCAGAAAGCTTGAGAGCCTCAAACATAAAAAGAAACCACAAAGGGATTCGACACAAGGGCCGCCTTGTTACAAGGTGGCATAATTTTTAATGACTGTACCACATGCCATCACAAACACACACAGCTCAAGCAAACACAACAGAGTAGCACTGACAAAATATTTCACACAGACATAAACTTGCAGATACCATTTGCTATACCATAAAAGCCATTCCCTGCAGAGTGGAAAGAGCGATTGTGTAGCTGAGGGAGGAAATGAATAAGAGCAGTGAATAAGTAATATGTATGAAAATGAGACAAACAGAAAGGAACACAAAAGGAATGGAGAAAGTCTTGAAGAAAAGGATAGAGAGAGATCAAGGGGCAGCATACTATGAGAGAGTTAGCCTGAAGAGTTAACATTTCATGAACTCTTATTGTCACTATTTGAGCAGATGCTAAGAAAAAAATGGGCTTTTGTGAATATCTTAAGAAAGATCCGTATGGGAGAAATATTAAAACAGCTGCCTCCGGTGCCCGCTATAAAAGAGACAGAAGACAGATGGGAGGAAAAAGTGACAAACCCTTATCTGTCTTTTAAAGAGGTTAAGAACTGATACTGAATACATCCAAAAGGCTAGATGGTTTACTGAACACGCATCTGAGACCACTGGGGACTTTTGCTGTTTCTTATTTTACCATTTCCATGTGCACACTATGTATCCGTTTCTTATTTTAAAATCAAAAACACAATATCACCTCAACTTAAATCCCCCTGACAATATATTAAGTTCAGCTAATGACTGTTTAGTATCATTGTGTCAGGACACCATGAAGATAGAAAGCAAAGATTAAAAAGAGTGGAAGTAAGAAAATGGTGTGACTGATGAGGAGCTCTTATAAACATGCTGATTCATTCATCTGCAAGCGCCGGGAAGCACTTCCTTTGGGAAAGAGGGGTCAAACACATTAGCTCCCTGCATAGAGCGAGCGCAGTGCTTTTGGAGAACTGCTAGTGCTAGTCTGTCAGGGATGCATCACCTCTGCCTTCTTCCCAGCGTCTCTCAGGACAATGTGACAGAACTCTTGGGAGCATGCTCATATTTTTTTTTAAATTGGTGTCTCAGTTAACTTCTTCTTAATAAAATAATAACATTAAAATGATATATAAAATGATACATTTTTTGCATGTTTTCAGCTGTCACAGGGCACCTAGGAACTGTGGCACCAAATGTACTGTAAAAAGGTAAACAAAGAATACAGGAAGAAAAAATAAAAGCTTGTAAAATAAAAACAGCACATTCCACAGGGATGTAAAATTGTTTTTTAATTAGCACTGTGTAATCGCATGTGTGCTTGGCACTGGGATATTTAGAGTTAATAAACTTTTCATATTATTTTTATGTTTCATGCATTTTTCGGAAATCCCTACAGTCCTCTATCAAAGGCTTGGAGGTTTAACTAATCAAAGCCCAGCTTTTTATGAACACATCAATATTAATACAAAAACAGAAGCATGGATTAAGGCAACTTTAATGCTTGCTGATACAAGTAATTGTGTGGCCTGCTATAATTAATGGAAAAGGACCATAGTTTATATTGAATGTTAACAGTCCTCTTAGGAGTGTGTGTGAGTCACGGAGTCAGTTACGAGTTCACAGGGCTAACGTGGTGTAATTAAGTCTAAACACTCGGACAGATACACACTCCCAATAAAGGTTTAGATTTCCCCCACTTTGCATTTATGAATCCAAACGGGACACATGAGCCGTTTGTATGCATTTACACATAGCTCCATCTAGCATTCATATAAAGCTTATAAGGGGACACTAGACAAGACCATTGAGCTACAGCTGATCATAAAAATTACATCTGCTGCAATATAATCTCAAATACCAACATAACTGCCCGAAGTACTTGAATGCTATCAGGGCGACTACAGTGGATTTTTTTTTTCAAATGAACTATTCTGTAATGTGATATTATTAAAGCACGAGAAACACCAGAGAGTAAGCAAATGTCACTCACCCAAAGCAAAAACAAACCTCTATCTGCTCTAGTGTAGCCAATCAGTAGCCAACTGTGAAGATTGTAGCAGTGGGAAGCTCCAAGCTGAATTTAAAATGGTTATAGCAATATATAAGCATTATTCAATTAATGCATTTCTTTAAAAAGACAGTGAAAAATGACTTCAGCTGCTACACTGGTCTCAACAATTCTGTAGATTACGACATGACCGTCTCCTGCCACAATTTACGGACAGACTGGCTTGTCAGTTGCACAAAAACAAAACAATAGGGTCAGCTAAATTTGTAGACTTGACAACGCTGTATGGGATAACCCCTATATAACCTGTATTCTATGTGTAGAATACTCTAATATATGAGACGTGGTATAGGTCTTTTATTATTATTGTTCAACTGTCTTGCACACAATGTGCTAAAAATGTGATGTTTCAATCATGTTTTAGTTGGTCTGTATTCTGCACGCAAAAATATAAAACCATCACCAAGCCTGAAAAAAAAAAGAGCTTTTGTTTATGTCCACATCACCCAGTCCTAGTGGCATTGAACACTCCCAGAATAAAATAATCATTCTAATAATTCTTTGCTGGAGGTGAACTTTCCCAACACCCCCTATTTTGTTGCCAGTCAAACATGCCTACAGTGAGTCAGGCACTTGAATCAAAAGGAATCATTGCGCGGAATGCACACTGCAGCGCCGTGCCTCAGCACTGAGGCCCCGAGCAGGAAACTGTGTCACTGGTGAAAACCATCCCTTTGTCACGGTCAAGTGAGACGAGGTCCCCTGAGTAAATATGGATCTAATTTATTATATCTTATTCAAATGTGTCATTATGCCCAATGGGCAGCAGAAGCTGTACTGTCTGTGCTGCTTGGAGTGGTATATAAATTCACAGGCTAAATTGGATACTGCTTACAAAATGGCTCTCTGGAGTGGCGAGGGGGCCATTTGTAGTGGAGTGGATTGATTAGAGTTGCACATATGTTTCTTCTTATTTGTTCTGAGTTACAAGCACGTCTGTGTCAATAAAGTGTGTGTGTGTGTATGCATTTGTATGTGTGAGAGAGATTAATATTTTCATCACAGTATCTGAGCTCCTTGACAGGCTGAGATGAGGTCATGCTGTTAAACTTCATGTCACTTCCCATTTCTAGTGTAACAGGTTTGTGGGCAATATTATCACAAGACCTCTACAGCTCAAATGGACTTGGATAATCAGCTGGCAA
Organism: Spondyliosoma cantharus; assembly: GCA_900302685.1. Taxonomy (NCBI): domain Eukaryota; kingdom Metazoa; phylum Chordata; class Actinopteri; order Spariformes; family Sparidae; genus Spondyliosoma; species Spondyliosoma cantharus. Next base: position 8,920 of record OMLP01012720.1, read on the forward strand.
AAATGATTTTGGAAATTGCCTTTTATTATTAGCAACACTCCATTAAGTCCTGATATAAATACATTAACTGTACAGTATGAAAGGTGCTAATGGTTCCCGTCATCCTGCTCTCCTGGTTGGCATCCTTCCGACCCACCCTCCAAACCCTCTTCTCACTGGAGTCTCCAAAATTTAGCGTGCATGCAAATTTTATGGAATGCGATGACACCCTGTGTCTTCACTGGGTTGGTGGCTTAATTAAAAGGTATGAAATTAAACAAATTGATTCTGCTCTTTGACTTTGATGCCTGTCACTGTTGCTTAGTGTGATATCGGTGGGGGTTGAGGATGACAGAGGCCTGTGGAGGAGAAGCCAAGCCTGGACGGCAACTGTCAAGCCTGGACATGACGCTCAGCAGGCCTAAGGGATACCAGCAGCGCAAAGACAGTTGAAGAAGGGAGACAGACGAGGAAGGAGAGGACAAAAGCGATAAAGAAAGACTAAAATACAAGGGAGACAAAGAGGACTGAAGAGGGACAAAGGAGGAAGAACATAGCTGGAGGTTTCTGGTAAATACGAGGAAGAAGGAATGGTGGGGATGGCAGTGGTAGGGGGCGCCTTCAAAGTGTTGAAGCACTTGAAATTTATTGCAAATAACTGCTCCTGATGCTCCGCCGTTTCAATTTCACACAACACAATTCCACAGCTCTGGAGCAAATGTGTCCCTGTCAGCATCGCTTAGTGCTTCCTCTGCTCTCTGCCACACACCTCCGTGCCTCCCCCTGCCTTCTCCTACTTCTCCCTCACCTTCACACCTTCATCTTCCTCACACTCTCTCTCACTTTTTTTTTCCTTTCTCCAACCCCTCTCACCTTATCCCTCCCATCACTTTTTAATGTTCTTTTTAAATGGTTAGGCCATTCCAGACAAGAAGAGACAGAGAGAGTTGGGAAATGTGGAAAGAAAGGAAAGAGCGGGAAATAGAGGAATGCGCGAGAAAACCGAGACAGATGGGGAAGTCAAAAGACGTCCAAAAAAGTTAACTATTTTGTTATGAACTTTATTGTCAGATAGAGAAAAATGAAAAAGAGAGCGAAAGGGAACAGTAGGTGGGGGGGGGGGGAATCTTTATTGTGCCAGCCAAATTAGATGTGCAACAACCAGAGGAAGCCTTTTAAACCTTTGGTAAAAAAAAAAGACTCACTGTTCATTAGTGGGCTGACACCAAACTGTCCTTTATTCAAGGCTCCGACACCAGAACCTCACCACAGTTCCCATCGTACACCCTCACCACAGTGGGTTAGGCAGCTTGGACGGACAGAGAGATAAAGGGATAGGGTAAGGAGAATATTATTCATTTGGTCCATGTTGTGAATAATTTATCTCTGGGATGAGGAGCAGCTCTGGATCCATAATGAGGCAGAGGCCAGTGTTTGGAAGACTTTCATCTTCCACAGTCTGGAGATCCCATATACTGGCATTAAAATACAAAAATAAAAGCTTCAGCGTAACTTTAACTGTCTCTCTATATATTGTATCTCCACATACACAGCGACTCAGAGACTCCACCGCGCAACTAAGCATTGGGATGAGAATCAGCAGCAGGCGCTACATGGTGTACCACAGCTGGATTAGCACTGTATGCTTCAGCAGCGGCATCATGAGTACTGGCAGCAGCGTATGAGTGGCAGGAAGAATCAGTCAGGGAATCAGCGTGAGAGACGAGTGCTGAGGCAGAGAGAGGAACAGTGAAGACAAGGAGGAGTAGAAAAGAGAGAAAGAGCAAAGAAAGAGAGAGAGCTCCACTCAGTCTGCAGTGGTTTGATAAGAGTTATTATTTCATTATCTCCTCCTGGGCCTAGTCCTGAGCTGGCATACACAGGCACACGCACACGCACAAACACACACACACATATATACATATGTACAGATATACGCACATAGGAAAGATAGAGAGAGGAGGAGAAGCAGAGAAGAAGAGAATGCAGATTAAGGGCATTTTAATGAGTGGGATAAGAAAAACAGGCCACAGAGCACTTATTACAAGTTAGCACTGAAACTGCAAGAGAAACAGTTGTTCCACCTTTTACTACTATCCCATTTATTAGACCATGTTTCATACATCTCACACATACACACCCACAACAGACATCTGCAGTCCTTACAGGAAGGTGGACACATCCACCTGGATGGCATAAAAGTACCATTTTCTGTAGGGATGCACATTGCATATGCATTTTCTAACTGATACTGATAACCTATAATTACCAATACCTGGCAAATACCAATAAGATAATCAATAATTTCACATTTTTGTATCCAAAAACTTCTTAACTTGTAGTTGATGCACACCTGGGGGTAAGAAAGGCTGAGATGTAGTTAGCAAAATTGGATGATTTAATATTACCTGGCTCCAAATAAGATTTGTTGTGGCAAAACTCTTCTAGACTTTTCCCCTCTTCTCAAAACCCTTGTGGCGCATGTACTGTGAATTACAATGGTGTTGTAGTCCGCTAAACCTGCAAAAAAACATCTGGCAACAACATTTTTGGCTCTCTTGCCTATGCTGTATGGCTCATCATCAGGCAGCTAATTTATCAGACCAATATTTATCATGTGTCACTTATTTCTGCTTGCCAAAGCAATCTCTCCCGAACTACATAAGGTTTGGTCCTGGGCCAAGGATCAAGGTTGGGACAAATAATTCTATTTTGTGGACTGATGCTGTCACAATACTACAATTCTGACTTTAATAATATCAAATGCTACATTTCAGAAATAATATTTCTCTCTGTTTTCATCTTTGAAGAAGACATTTGGTTGCAGCAGTTGATTGCCCATCACAGCCAGCACTGTAAGCAAATTGAATTTTTTCACTTCTGTCATCAGCTTAGTCGACCAGTTTAGAAAGACCTGGATTCAATTCAAAGTGTGCTGGGCTGTTTGATGTTAGTACCATATCCTCAGTGGGATGTTTGTCCCCATTAGAGATTTATTTGTCCCGCTGTCTGGCATGGAGCCAAGCTGAAGCTGCAGGCTTCGTTTCTTAAAGCTCCAAACCACCATCACTGTCAAGCTTGGAAGGCACACCATAAACAGCAAAGCTGCAAAAACACATTTGGGTTTTGATTACTGCAATTTTTGTTTCATAATCTCATCTTAATAAAACATATATAGTTAAAGTTCATATTGTGTTTTGGAACAAACACTAAATACGACTGAATAGAGAATTCTGTTGGATTGTTTCTTTTGTTTTCAAGTCAAGGTTCAAAAAAGGGACACATCAACATCATGTCAGCCACCTATAGCTGACAGACCAGTGACAGGCAAGGACCAAACTCCTGACATGTTAGGGGCATGTCAAAACAAAGGCATGACAACAGATGTGAATTCACTGATGCATCTTAAGAATATGCACTGACAGGTAAATACTGTACTGTAATGCGACACAAGATGAGACACATGCACACTGAAGTGCATGCACAAATGGACACACACCTGGAACCACCAACAGTGAAAATCTTGAATGCAAATGCTGGCAGTTTTTTCCTTTCTGGACAAGACTTGTCATACAGCTGACAAACACACAGTGAAAACATCTCCTGACTCCCTTCCATGAGTGTTTTCTCACATTTAGTTTCTATACTTCCTACACTGCCTTCTTCTGCTGCCAAGTAGGATGTGAGGAAGAGTGTGTGTGTAGGGAGGAATCAACACACACACACACACACACACACACACACACACACACACACTTTCCACCCAAGCTTGCTCCGAAACTATGTCAGTGACTGATGACGATGCGCAGCTGGATCAGCTGTCGGTGAGTTGGTATTTGCAGATAAATGTGATGCATGGTTTGTACCATCAGTCATGTCCTCCCCACATGCAAAGAGGAAGCAGTCCAGAAATTACAAGTGCGGACCAGAACAGTATGAAAATGATTTTCATAGTTCTGGTCATTCACATCGACACTTTCTAAATGCTTTTAAGTATCTGGGAAACCAGAATGCCAAAGAAGTGTAAAGAAAAGGGAATAATACACTCCTAAGTTGATGCTTTTTTTTGGACTGATCATATTTACTGATGGAGAATGACTGTCCACCACCTCACAGGATGCTCTTGTATTTTCCTGCTCAGGCCTAATTAAGGGAATTGTAACATTCTTAATGATTGATTTCTGACTCACACATTAGTGGCATAGTCACAGATGATATGCTGTCAGCTAAAGAAGCTCACTTCCTGCTTAACTGATGAACTTAAATAATAGAGCAGAAACAGGGTAAAGAAGGTGGTAGACAGGGTGGAGGCTTGACTCTTCACAAAACAATTGTGCTTGAAAGACATGGTTGGTAGCATGGTCGTGCCACACAGACACGGGTGGACTTGAGTGCATGCACAAGTGAGTTGGCACTTATGAAGACAGGCATGTATAAATAACAGGAAAAGAGCACAGTTGAGAGCCAGCTGTCCGAGTGATACAGTAATGGCTTTGACATTTTTGCAACGCCATTTTTATGGTGTTCTTTAAAGTGCCAGGTACAAAGAGGTGAGAAGCTGAGAAGAGAGAGGAGGAAACTTTAAACACTCCACTTGCACGGAAACTGCAGAATAATTATAATAAAAATGCTCAGAAGATGAAGAGTAATTGTTAAAACAGTTTTTGCTCTTTTGAAATCAGCATGAGCTTTACAGCCCACTCACTCTTGAGTGACCCACCTCCCTCTCTGTGTCCCTGGGGCAGGTGGAGCTCAGGAGAGGGGGGAGCTGGTGGTACTTGGCAGGAACCATGCTGCCATGCTCAGCCCTTCATACTTCATTAGTGTCTCCTGTTTGCTCCCTACCCTGCTTTTTCTCCATCCCCTCCCAGTCCACAGTCATCCCGACCTCATTTATTGCCACAGTCTCATGGGGAATTAGCTCTCCCTCAGGGATGTCCAACAAAGGGGAAAGTGTGAGTGTGTGTGTCTGTGTGTTGACACCATGCACCTGAGCAATACAGCAGGGCGCTGCAGAGCACTGAACATTTGGTGTTTCCAAGCACCCCTTGATTATGCTTTGTACTCTGTACGTCGCTCTTCCTCTTTTTCATTCTTCCATTTCTCATGTGTAGTACACTTTAGGTCAAAAGTATGAAAGAAACGATGTCAGAGAAGATTGGAATTCCTCACTGAACCCAGGCATTCTACCTCAAAAAAAGACGGTAAAGCCATTGTTGCTATACCTCAGGTTTATCCTAAAATAAGATAAAATATTTAAAGCATACACCTACAAAAAATAATATAGAAGTGGACACACTGAAAGAAGAGGATGAGCATGATATACAAATACAGCTGCAAAAGTTCACTTCCAACGTGGAAACTCTCCTCTGCTATGATAAAAAAGCAGCAGGTGCATTCACAACTATACATAAACCAGGGGAAAAAAATGTGCAAAAGTGATTGTGCATTGCAGATCTGGTCTGTGAACCTTTTGGCACCCTTCCACTCACTCTTTCACTTGCAGTACCTCAGTTTCTCATTCCTTCATATTTGTGTGCTACAAACACAGCTGGATCAGAGGATTAGAAAAAGTACCACAGCTGATGTGGTAGCCACTTGTCATGTGATCACTGCATTACATTGGTAACAGAAACATGTGACATGTGAGTTTAAGAGCACATAATACAAATACATATATATCATACACAATAATGGTTTAAAAAATATCTTGTAAATCGGAGATAATAAATTAAGTGATTTATATATATCACAGGTAGCCCGCTGATATTTCTATTCCACACTTAATTTCCTGGAAAACCTTTTATTTTTTCAGGTAAATCCAAAAAGGAAGTAAATCTCAGCAGAGAGCGTTCTGTATCTATGTATGTGTGGAAATCACATTTACACCTGCAAATTGGCTAGAAATTCACCTGCTATCTCACACCGATTGGATCCAATGTAACGGTTTTCTTGACCTAACTGAGCTTGAAAAAGGCTGATAATTGAATGAATTTACCCGCTGTTCTCTCTACACAGGAGACAAAAGGAAGTATTTTCTCAAGAAGACGGATAATGCATTGTGTTCCCACAGTGGAAACATTAGTAAACGTAGCTAAAAAAAAAGCCACTTCACATGGTGCTGAAATGTGAAAACTTTAAGTGGTTTGTATCCACAACATTCCCAGTGCTTCCAACCATGGGAAGAGGCTAAAGATGCAGAAAATAATTCTACCACTTGTCCCTTTGCCCCAGGAGAAAGTGGTCATGTTGGCCTCTGTTTCACATCCACACAGAGCAAAACATTTCCCATGGTCTCTCCAGGAAACCTGAACACCCACAAAGTAATTACAATGGGGTGAAAGCATGGTCAAAAAACAAATGTTTACTTGCCATGTTAGCTGAATGTCACCAGGGATGCATTACGTTGGCCGGGGACTATGAAACGTGAAGAATGTATTCAATATATCAGGTTGCTTTTAACAGTTAGTACCTACACCTCGGGACTCAAGCCAAGGCCTTGTCACTGAGATAGATCTGTGATTACTGTATAAAGCAGACCAAGGAGGCTTTGCCCACAAGAATCAAAAGCAGACACAGAGGGAAGATCAAGGATCAGAGCAATAATGGAGAGGGGAGAAAGAGCTGAGAGGGAGGGACGAACGCGAAGTCGAACAGATTGAAAGTGTCAGCGCCCCACTTTACAACAGATGGGGATTTCACGATGCACAGCTCTCCTCTCGTTCTCTATTTACTATTCTCCCACTTAGGCTTAGCGAGAAGCAACTCTTTAGTGAGACTGTCATGGCTCTTGTCTAAATACATTCATATTCTGCTGCACAAACAAGTGCAACACAATTCAGTGCGGTGATATGAATTCGTCAGGCACAATATATGGTTACTTGTGTCTATAAGAATAAATAACGCCAAACACAGTGGCGCAAAAGATTTTCTTCAAGCAAAAGACACCAAAGGCATTACAGTGTAATTGGCTTGATGCGCACACACAAACACACACATCCTGCTGTCTCCATCCTCAAGGACTGCTGTGGGTTCAGGCGTAGAGCACCCAGCTTGGTAATGAGGGAGAAAACTAATATTTGGAGTGCATTTATATTGTTGATCTGAGGTGGTGCTGAGGCTAAGCACACCAGCCAACGCTTGTTTGTGAAATATGCTGGTGTTTGTGTATTGGAAGTGCAGTGGCGGCCAGGCAGAGAGCATTACTCAACCATATGCCGGGCAGCTGAACCCCGCAGATCCGCTTGTACACGCTAAACAGCAATCCATCCTCAACCCTCCATTGCTCGTACTGTATGTCTGCAGGTGCATGTAGCGTCACACACGCATGCACAACCAGATGCTCACTGACAGAGAAGGAAAAAGGAAATTGAAGCAATTTACAATTTAGTTTGTTTATACACTGCATCATTCTGCCTTTATGTCTGCTTCCTCTCGCTTGTAGATGGCTTTGTGAAGAAATGAACCCTCACTGTCAACTATTAAATCATTATGGGCTGTCCTGTAATCTACAGGATTTTTTGTAAGTATAAGTCTATCTATTGACGTTTACCTCTGATATTTATGAAACAAAAATATTTACAATCAAAAAATATGTTATTTTTCATTTGCAGTGCAAACATTCTGTAGTTTAACAGTTTGCTTCCTAGATCCTAAATCTGTTGATCTTAAATTATGGTGAAGCAGTTATGGGTGGTGAGATGGAAGTTTGATATTGGATTAGGCTCGATTGCATTAAAGGGGACTGTTGGACATTGGCGGAAGTGTGCACTACATGCCAATCAAGTTAAAATTATGTTTTTTGTGAAATCCATAAATACATGTTTGTAGGGAACTCTAAAGAGTCCTTGTCTAAAGACATAACTAGGGATGTATACGGAGGACCGGTACTTTTTGGTACCAGCTCCTAATTGGGTCGGTACCAGGTACCGTTAAGATTCTGGACATATGGCACTGTTATCGGTACTTTTTATTTATCTTTTTTACACTTTCTTTTGATGATTTTTTACCGTTTCTTGACATGGATATAGTCATATAGATATAGACAGCTGGCGTCCCGAGGACGAGGAGTTTCTGCAATAATCACATAATCACTCGCGACTGCAGTTATAGGTCTATGTTATAAAAAAAAAAAAACAACAGTGTTCCCGACTGCAGGATTAGTAGAAGAGCTTGTGTTTGTCTCTTTTTTGAGATTGGTGTGCTGGTGTCAACACGGAGTGTTTTATTTTGAAAAGTAACCGGATGATATATTGTTATTTCGGAGCTTGACTTCCTGTCTGCTCGGTGCTAAATTCAGCTGAATTGCTGTGTTGTGCTCTGGCATCCGCCAAATATAGTAGTCCTGGTTATCTGTTCCGGAGCATTTGTAATTGCATAGCTTCTTTTCTGTTGAAGCTTTATTATTACCTTATGGTAGTAAAAAGGTTGAATCTTTTAACATCTTGTAAAGTCTTTATTTTTTTTTTTTTACACAAAATTACATGTTGTAGTATCGATAAGAGTATCGATAAGTATCGATACCGATAAGGAGAATCGGTATCGGTATCGATAAACGATATACATCCCTAGACATAACAGTCAAATACTTTCCCTACACACACACTAGAATCACATTGATATGATGACTTGTATGAGCATATCATAGCATTTCTGTGGTCTTTTAAACAACAAATGAGGTTTAGGAAGCTCTCAATTCAGCAGTTTCCCTGCTGTGACAGGCAACAGAGCAGCAGAGGTGCTGATAGTCTGGGGAGAATTTGGCCTGAGGTCACTTGGAAGAATCCAAAAGGATACATGGGGTGTCACTTCCATTTATTCCTGGCTCCAACTGTCTGGTTTACAGTGTTATGGTGAATCTGCTGAGATGATTGAACTACTGCTGTGATTCCTTTCCCCGAAGAGTAAATGTGTGTGACTCAATAGTGACACAATTTATAATGATGCAACACAATTTCTAACGATGCCCTCTCTTCCAACTAGGAGCACACAGATCATCTGCTGATCCCATTGTCTCCTTGTCTCAATCACTGGTGTGTCACTGAGCCTGGTGCCAGGTCACGCACACACAGATTTGTCTTGTGCCCATGCCAAAGCAAAGGTGACAGGGATGACACCATAACAAGAATGACTCACCCTGTCAAGCAGGGCATAAAAACATTAGCCATTTGCATTTGCCAACCTTGGGTTAATTTGTTTTGACTGGTGAATTAAAAAAAACATTGTGGAAAAAACATAATTGCCTCCTGTTGTTTTTTTTTTTTTGTCTCAGCTGTAGGTCATCCAGACCCTGGTGGACAGTGTGTGTCTCTATTAATAACTGTTATTTTAGCTCTCTTACCTCACTGGACTGCCTGATTAAAAATGAAATGAAAACTCTAATGAAGCTGATATCTCTCTGGCCACCAAAATTTCCCCAGCGTGCTACTAAGGCCAAATAAGGCTCAGTCCCCAACCTCCCTTAAACCTCCACCCAACATCCTACACACACACCATGCCAGAGAGTGCCTCACTATCTCATCAGAGCCTTCTGGCAACCACAGCTTTCATACAGATTGCATCTCCAGCACGGCAGTGTCAGCCTGCATCAGGGCCTGGTGCAGGCATTAGCACATGTGGCTAACCAGGGAGGCTGCAGATTGAATTACGTCTCCGCCTCATGTGGGCAGAATGAGCAGAAACACATGCGTCGCTGTCGCTGATTTAATGAGCACATTAAGCACATCAGCACACTCACCATAAAGCGTCTGCACAGACATCTGCATGTTGTCTGTATAAAGAATTCTCTCACTGGATGTGAGTGAAACCAATGCATTTCATTCCGGCTTTTTTTTCTCCGTGAAGAGATGTCAGTTTAAGGTCAGGATTTCGAGGAGAGATCAGGGCTGAGTCGGGGTTTTGGAAAATTTATTTTTCCCATCCACACTCAAAAAGATGTTTTCAGATGGAGAGTAATTGAGTTAACCTACATTTCAGGATGTTAAAATGCAAGGCCAAACATTTGCAGAAATCACAGATTTTAATGGCCAAAAAATGGACCAAAACACTCACTCACTCTCCCTTGCACTGGGAGGTGATGTACTAAGTGGGTGTCTACTACACTGGCAGAGGACTATCAACATTTCCAAACTCTGTAAAACTGCAAACTAAACTTTGAGCATGCACAAATAAAGCAAGTCCTACACACCGACAACAGGGACAAGAGGTAAAGGGAGCAGTTAGCACAATAGCATGTGAGCTAGCAAGCTTCAGTTGGCCCAAATCAATAGTTATTTACACCTTCCAACTGGCTGGGGACAAAAAAGAGAGAGAGAGAGAGAGAGAGAGAGAGAGAGAGAGAGAGAGAGAAAGGGAATATGTGTGTGTGTGAGTGAAAAAGAGATGCTGAGTAACAAGGCAATCAATTCCAGTTCTAGAAAAAATAACCGAAGTCCAATGCTGCAAGGAAATGAGAAAATATCTGAACTAAAAAGCAACTAATAAATGTCAAACCATGTGTTCTTTTATAATCACTCCATCCATCTTGCTCAGTGTGCTGAATATACTGTATGGTGTGTGTGAACAGCCGGGTGGAAACCAAACATGTTCTCTAGACCTCGGTGATGCTGCTCAATGATTAACTGCTTTACAGACAAAATGCCAGCGTTATCCCAGAGACCAAAGAGTGAGAAGATGAATGGGGAAGAGACGTCATCTAAAATTGTGTGGACATGAATATGTGTGTGCGTCCATGTGTGTGAATATGATTATATCAGTGAGTGTTCAAAAACCTGTGTGGAGAAGTGAGCTGCAGGGGTGAAGAGTTGCACAAAAGAGGGACTGTATTGGGCAGCCTGGACTGGGAAAGACTGAGATGGCGAGGGCAAGGAGATAAGAGAGCCACAGCAAACAGCAAGTCAGTCCAAGTAATGGAAAAAGGAGGGGTTGAAGAGAGAGAGACAGAGAGGCGGGGTGGGCAAGAAAACTAGGGAAATTCTGAGAGGAAGCTGGCTGTCTAGCCCTGACATAGAGTCTACCAGTAGTGAAGCTTGAACCAGCGTTGCTCTGCCATGCTTGGTTGTAAAGGCTCTGACAGAGACAGCATGGACAGATATTCGAGGTCACATCCCATCCTACTACACCGACCCTGTAATTGAATCTAAATTAAAGCCAGTGCTCACATAATCCATCCAAGAGATCATTGCTGAGTATGTTACAACGAAAGCTAGGGCTCTGTGCTGTACAGTACATTAAAACCCTTCATTACCATGAATAAATCTCCTAACAAGATATGAAGTGCTACTCTACATTGGATTCTCCTCTATACAAGGAGAACCCAGTGTACCCTGGGATATGGAGGGAGGGAGTG
>OMLP01012720.1:20576-50625 GCA_900302685.1 Spondyliosoma cantharus
TGTGTGGGATTTGTAGATTTGTGCGCACAGTGCACCTTGGGCAAATCCTCTAAACATTCCCTGGTATATGTGAATTTGAAATGAAGAAGTATAACACTGTTAAACTGGCAAAAGCAGACCTTGTTTTTGAGAGGTTTTCATGCACACCTTCCTGGTTGACCCAGAATACAGAACGTAGTAATGGTGAGCACATTGCTAAACTGGTGTGTTTGGCATGTGTGGCTTTACTTTTGGCAAGTAAACAGTCAAAATGATTTTGGAAGACAGGGAGAAAGGTTTGAGAACTTTTTTGAGATGCTGAAAAGTCAAAGGGCTTTGTTCATATTTACTACTGGACTTCAGTTTTGCCAGTTTGCTGGCAACTTCACAAAGTTGGCAATGTGGCAGAAAGCAGCACTACTAAAAATGTATTGTTTGGTTTGTGAAATTACATGTGACAGTGGTTAGTGAGATAATCCAAAGGTCTAAAATGCCAACCCAATACTACAGAAATTAATCAATTAATATATGTGAAACAAAATAGCGATTGAGTCTTTTTATCGGCTACAAATATTCACTCAAGTGCCAGGACTGGTGTCTTTCTGTCAGTCCTGCTACCAAAAAGATTTAGCTTGGTGGCCTCATAAATATCCAATCAGAACCAAAATAATTTTTGTCATAATACACCCTTACATGCATACATACTGTAAACACCAACATGAACAAACATAGACATTTAATATCTCTACCTGCCTACTGACAATGACAAAATCTTGCTGTGGCTGATTGGTTATGTTTGGTAACTTTCTGTTGAAAAAGCATTTCTTCCTCTACCCCATCCGGCAACATCAGATGGGAAACACAGAATAACTCCCGAGTACTGACAGATACCCTTTGAAAAACATTGTTTTCCACCAAGGGAGAGAACAAAGTGATCTGGCAAGAAGAGGTTTGCCCCAGAAGCTGAAATGTTCACACTTTAATCCTGAGCTAAGCGCCATCACACAGGAACCTTGAGCTGTGTGGCTTTTCTCTACTGGCCAGGCTAACAAGGCTGCAGGGACATGATGGAAAGTCACAAGTCAGAAAGTGCAGAAATGCCTCTTAAAAATACAATCCGTATTTTGTCGCACCAAACACTACAAGTCTATCAACACATGTAAATTTGGATTTGGACCAATTTATGATAATGTTTAATAGTGCCCAGGCCTGGTTCTATTTCTCCAGGGACCTGCCGACCAAAGTGAATGAATGTGTGAGTGTGCATGTGTGTATTGAGGGTGGTGGCAGTGGAGAAAGGGGGTAGTGGGGTGGATAGATGGTGTAAACACGCCAGCCTACATGGATTGGGCTAATATCCAGTTTGTTCCCTCTCGCTTCAGCTCCACGGTGGCTGCAACGCAATTTCTTCCAATTGACCTCCCTGCCACCAGCACAATCACTCTCCACCGGAGACACAACGGCCCCAGAATACGGAGCAGCCAGCAGTGCAGCCCTGAAGCTGGAAGAGCCAGCACTGAAAGGAGGTGGGGACTGAACCAACCACAAGGCGGAAATGAGATGAATTAGAGAGCGGGAAGGAGGAGGCACAAGGAGGTGAAAGAGTAAATTTATTCTGTGGTGTAGTGGCAGTGACAAAGCACAAACATTTAGAGATCAGCTAAGGAGGAAATTAGAAGCATTACAGCCATCCCGTGTTGTTTCTGCGCTTTCCGTCTGTTGGACTTTTAGTAGTTTTGGTCTGAATTGCACTAATATATCTGTGGAACTATAAAGCAACTGATTAAAAAAAAAAACATGAAAAGCTGACCTCAGCTGAAAACTTGTAGGTGAATGATTCAAGCATTACAACAATTATAGGAGAGGTGGATTGTGTCAGTATACAAATCTATAAGTAACATTGCAATAATACAAACATGAGGGAATTGCCCAAAGGCCAGGAACTAGATTTATGAGAGCAATAGCCCAGCCAAAGGCTAAAAGGCTTTATAACGGCAAAGGATTTCCAATAAAAGTGAGGTTGGAGCCCTGTAAGAGCAGCACTCTCGAGTAATAGGATTAGTAGAAGTCAAGAGCACGGCCATCTTAACTCTTTATGTTGCAGAAATCGCTGAGAAGCATCTCTGCCATAGCCAATACAGCTGTGCTGATGGTGCAAGAAAAACCCTGGACCTGCCCCATGACACTTGGCTGTGGCCCTCTGAACTCACACATGAGCATGTGTTGTCTCCCAGAGCAGGGAGAAGAGCAGGAAACAACACTCAGTGTGATTTGTAATCAAGGAAGAATTGATGGATATAGAGCTCAAGAGATGTAAAGGGATAGTTGAAAATGAGTAGAATGTGAAGTAATGAATTGATGGCTCCCGGCTTATCTCTCATTCTCACTCCATTCAACACAAACTGCTGACTGCGCCATGTTTCCCCCAGCTCCTCTCCCCTCCCAGAACCACCCCCCACCCTTCTCCCACCTCGCCTGTGGCAAACTCTCTGATTCCCGTTCCTCTTATTTCTTTAAATGTTAAATGAAATTAGCGCAATGCATCAGTGAGTTCATTTTTCCCACTGAAAATCACTTGGTTATCTGCTCTGCACATGAAAGGAAAGCACCAGGGCACCTGAAGGTCGGACCACATCTCTGCGCTCACCATGCACTTCCCTCTTTCAAACATAGCAGTAAAATCATTGATTCTTTTTTGCCCACCTCCCTCTCCTGTATCCTGCCCTGCAGACTTATTCCTCTGTTCTGTCTCTCCAACTCTCATCCTCCATCTCTCTGTGCTGCTCAGCTGCATGTGTAAGGGGTAGTGTGTTTTGGCTGTCCATTAAACTCAGTAACCCAGCAGATGAGCAGGTCATTTTCATTGTGCCAGTGATCATGTTAATGTGTGTGTGGAAGAATGTTGGTATGTGTTCACGCATTTGTATATATGTTTGCATAGACATGTCAGCACACACTTGTCTGCGTACGCATAAGAGGCATGCTGCAGTTTTCATTTCTGTCCTGTAAGTGCAGCTTGCTTCTTTACCCACAATGCCTAGTAGGCTTATTCCTGCACCTCTCCGAAACTCTCTAATGGCTTGATGGGTCTTCCAGTTCCTAGTTCTGGCTGTCTAAATCACCACACTACACAGTCCATGTGTTCCAAAAAGAGCACCCCCTTAGCTTTCTAGGAGTTCTCATAACGCTGACGGCTCTCTGCTCTTTTCCCCTACAGAGACAAACTATGTTGTGGAAGTGGTAACAACCGCTGGGAATTGAGCTGCAGGAGGAAAAAGCAGAGGAGAGAGGTGGAATTGTGTGGAGATACAATTTACCTCTTAGGAGATGGCAGCTTAATGTATATAACTGCACTATAAGCAGAGGAATGAAAGGAGAAAGGCAGCTGCTGCATGGGCGATCATCATGGCTATCTCAAAGCTAAGGCGTAGAGACGTGATACAAGACAATTCGATATATTACTACCCTCGTATAAATGTACAGCCCTAGAGCTTAAGTGCCGCATGCTTGATGTTTGTTTGCTGTTGCGGCTGCTGCCCATGCTCCGGGGGTCAAAAAGAGTTGATTTCTTGTGACAAAGGGAGATAAGCAGATGAAAATTAAACCACTCTTTTCATTCTTTGTCAGAGCTATTGTTTAGAAAAAGAAAAAAAAACAAATACATACAAAGACACACACCATCTGTTGTATAAACTTCAAACACATGGGCCAAGTCCTTTCAGATTAAGGAGTGAAACCAAAAGGTTCAATTTATACTGTGATTAAAACAGTCGAATCAGCCTACACAGCAACAATTCCTTTGACCTTTATGGCATAATCAAGCAAAAAGAATCTTATTTTTACAATTCTATTCATTTGTTATAGGTGAAATATCAAAGGTCCAAGATGTTTTCATCATAAACTACATATGTTTTTTCTTGTGGAGTAGCTCAGCAGTGATGACACCCAGGCAGGGGGTGGTGGTTCTGTGGCTCTCTGTCTGTTTGCCCAGTCAGTCTGCCATGTGATGCCCAGACAGTGCTCACAGCCAACAGGCTAAGTCTACCCTGACCACCTACTGTCCGCACATCCCGATTGGCTTTCCCCTTGCGCCTCATGAGGCTTACGGCTACAGAGTTTGGTTTCATCCACATCATCCAGACAGCTAGCCACTGTCCCCAGCCATGGACTCCAGAGTGTCAGATCTGGGGCATGCTATGACACTCGGGGCTGGCTTTCATTCCACCCTCACACACTGACACTTTGTTCACTGTCACACTCCACCAGGACGTGCTAAGAAAACAAAACTAAGACTGTTCAGTCACTGCTTACCCACGGCACAAACAGACAGACAAATGTAGGCACAAATATATACACTCTCACACATGCAGATGCACACACACACGCACACATACATTCCTCCTCCTTCTGTAAACTACTCAGCTGAAAGAATACTGTGTCAGCTATTGCACAGTGGGAGAGGAAAGCAAAAGGATAGACAGAGACAGACAGAGAAAATAAGCTCAGATAAAGAATTGAATATGTAGGAGAGGATTCACGAGGAAGGCAGCATGAAAGCTGCACGGCGACATGGAGGAATATAAAGAATGAAAATAGAGTGAGAGTTTGGAAATAGACAGAGACAGAGCAACAGACACGGGGAAAAGAAGAAAGGGAACGATGGATAAAAAAGCAGAGCATCGGTCTTTGCATTTGGCATTCTTCTCGCTGTCCTAACTGTGTCTTGTCCAGCTACTCAACTGTGCAGCCTAGCTAGCAATTCAAAAGCCTCTCACATAGCCTTTCGGACTAGGCTCCAACACTTTCTTCCACTTCCTCCCACTTCATCTTACTCTCCCCGTTCTCTGTCTCTTAACCCCCTGCTGCCACCTAAGCTCCTCGGCGTGTGACTGTCCAACAACACTTTTGGCACAGTCGGAAGTTTCTGTATAATGCAAGTGCTTTCACTTCCTTCCCTCCCTTCTCTTTTTCCTCACCTGTTCACCTCAGTCTACTTCAAAAGTTTTTTGGTTTTTTTTATCCACTTCTGGGTTTCAAGGACAGATTAATTCTGATTTAATGCAATATATGCTAAAAAAAAAAAAAAAAAAAAAATTCTACTACTATTGACTTTACTAAATGCTAATCATGCATGAACATACAGGGCTTCTGTCCACCCACTACCTTTCAATCCTACTATAACCCCATCCAACAACATCTAATGAAGTAGGGACAGAACACTCCCGTATTATAAAAGGCATGGGGTGAGTTTAATTAAACAATGCTAATGAGCAACTAATTAAAAGCTTTCCGATCAAAACAAGCCAGTAATTACCTGGAGCAGAGATGGATAATGAGCAAACTACAATCACTGGCAGACAGGCAAACCCATGGAGACCTGACTGGATCAATTCCCTTAGTATTAATGACCGCTCTCTTTTCTCTGTCTTCCTCTTGCCTATGTCTTTCTCTACTCTGACTCTTTCAATATGTCAGACCGTAGAGAGGATGAGAAAGGGCTGACATGAAGCTGAGAAAGGAGGAAATACTGTAGCTGGAGCGTTGACAGTAACATCAAACTTGCTTCTCATGCCAATGTCACTCACTCACTGCCTCTCTAACACATACTACCTCTACCTATGGATTCTAATCTAATAGTGGTTTCACTCATCTCACACGTTTTCTCTGAATGGCAATGGCAACTTGACTGGTTCTCTCTATGGTGATGCAATGGTCTTCACATTTTGGCCACATTGATAGGTACTGGTCTGTGAATGGTTTCTCTTTCTGGGACTCAAGGAAACTCCTTGACTTCACTGACATGGTCAACACCACAGACACTGGAATGTTACCCAACCAAGCTGATGCCATTGCATATAAACATACCTCATGCCATCCAAGTAAGCTTAGGAGAAAGCCAGTAGGAATGGCAGGTGGAAGGTAGGATGAAAGATGAAGAATAATATGAGTAAGAAATTCTACTGATAGACAAAGAAGCCCAGGGGCCTGTTAGATAAGATGGTGAGACAGGAGGTGGTGCAGAAAAGAAAAAATAAGTGCAATAGGAAGACAAAAGAGCAAGAAAGCAATCAGAATGCAGTTGGACATAGGAATATGATGAACGGCCAAAAAAGAATGAGGCAGGACATGGGGGATATGCAGCAATGGATCCAGCAACGGGGAAGAAAGAGAGATAAATAGATGGATAGATACCAATGCCCTCACGGCATTTTTCTTCCTTTTGATCCTCTCCTCGCAACTAAAAAGATTATCAATTTCTCAGAAACGCCTCAGTCAACAGGGAACAGCCAGCATCATCTGTTTCCTCTTGTCTCTTTTTTTCTCTCAAGTGTTTTCAATGTGTGTTATTGTGAATCTCTATACAGCTAATATGTGGGGACAATGCTGTATTACAAAACATATACTTTTCATTAGGGATGTCCCGATCAGTTTTATTTTTACCCCGATCCCGACCCGAGTCCTTTAATATTTAGTAAATGTCGATACCGAGTCCCGATCCGATACTTAGCCTTAACTAATATTTTCCTGGATAATGCAGCTGCATTAAGAAAAAAAGTACCTGCATCCAAGCTGTTCCTTAACAGGTTTTTTTTTATTTTGTTGAAACAGTATATATTATATAAGTATATACTGTCATATGGCTCTTTCCTATTCTGCATATGCTATCGCAACATTGGCCTACCACCTTCCTTGCGTTAGCAGGTGAGTCTATGATGCTGCGCTGTGACAGCAGACCCTCGAGTACAGCCAGCTAATGTGTGTGCGAGATGCAGCCCACGCTTGGTACCTCCATATCATCATTGCTTTTTTCATACTCCTTACGTTGTCATGTAAAATGACGTGGACGTGTTGCTTGTCTATTTCACACGCGTTCAGCATCTCCTCGATTGCCTGTTTTACATGCTTTGCTGTATGAGACCCACAAAACTAGTGCACATACCAGCACGTTGTAAGTCGAAAGTGGAATAAATGTAATGTAATGCCGAGATTGTAGGGCATACTGGGGATTCAAAAACTCCAGATGATGAAGAAAACCCTGATCCTCTACCACGGAGATGAGCTGGTTATCCAGAGCGATTAATTTAATTACCTTCTCTGTAATATTTTATCCTACCAAATGAGTGAAACGTCATATTGCAGATGTTACATGTCGCCATTGGACTGCTTTCACTTTCTAATTTAAGTTATTTCCACACTGCAGACATTTTATCCACAGGTTTACCAGAGTAACGTTATGTGTGCATCTGAGTTCTGGACCAAACTGTGCTCTGACGTAAAATAAAAAAATTCGGCCTTGGGTCAACGTTCAAAAATGCAGATCCCCAATCCCCGACCATATTGGCCCTGATCCCGATCCTGCAGATTGGATCGGGACATCCCTATTTTTCATGCTAAGCCAGCAATTATATCATGTTATCTACAGTGATAAGAATATACGAAAGGGATTTTTAATGAAGATAATCAAAACCATATTAACACCAAAAAGATTGCTCCTGGAGCAGTTTGCTGAGACTTTTGAAGAGATAACTTTGCAGCCTACCACCTACAGATACTGCCACATAAAAGTGGAAAAGTTGGTGTGACAGCATGGTTTTGGTTACGTCTCGAAAGAAGACATTGAAAACCAACAATCATCTCAAACTTAATTTAAGCAGTCTGAGATGACACCCATCATTGTTGGCAAGCACTCTGGCCTTGCTGAGTTAAACCAGCCACCACACCAAAGGAACCTGTAAATTCTCAGGTTTGTAAGGAGCAAGGTCCAGCAGACTGCCAGGTGTAAGTGAGTCCCGATATCCAGAAAACTGCAATATCAGGCACAACCAGGGGGGTGTACGACCATCAAGAAAGACCAAGCCAGAGCAAGATAGCCTCTCTCAAATTCTCTTCTGGAGAGGCATTCTCTGCGATAGAGACTGCAACTTTTGCTTAAAACTTCAAACTCATGAGACACACTATCCCAAAAGGGCAGACCCATAGAATGTGAGTACCATGGTCAGCCTTGCCAGACAGAGGTTAACAATAAGAATATATGAAAGGGACTGTACAACTTCTGCACACCAAATAAAGGTTTACACCTTGTAAGAAAGTAATCTAATACCTCCGAGGCCACCAATATGATTGGTATCCTTGATGTATTTTATGTAATTAGCTATGACCTATGCACTGAAGCACACACACATGCAGAGGCTTGCAGAGTTTATTGCTCCATCCTCCTTGCACTTTTCACCCTGGATGCATCAACCATTTAACCAGGTGGGCAGATCAAAAAAGAGCCAGCTATGAACCGCATCTACAGCTCAGCCAATACAGCTCACAAACTAATTCTAAGGTATAAATTTAAAGTTTAAATTTAAGTTTCATATTATTGATCAAGTGAATTATTTATTATATTATTATATTATTGATGATGATGATCATCATCATCATTTCATGCATTCATTTGTTCAAGATTTCAAGGAGATTTTCATAATTTCCATTTTGCTTAAACTGCACACCCAAGAGCATGAGTGGCATGCAAATAAGCCAGCTGATACTGACGTCTTCTGTAGCTATTGAAGTCTCTCTGATGAAGCCAGAATGATAGAATCATATAATGAGGCACATGAAACTGCATAGCATTAAATGCCATGCTAACTGAATGGAATTATGCTTCAATTTCAATGAAAAGGGTGGGTTAAAAAAACAACAACCCTATTTTCTATTTATATAATTTTTTTGTCGTGAGCTGAATAAAGAGATCCTGGAGTCAGAGGATCTTACTCACAAACCAGACCTCCCAATAGAGGGAAAATGTCGAACTGTCGAAGCTTTTCGCCTGCAGCTGATACTACAACCTATTCTCACTCCAGCAGAGAAGGGTGTAAAGGGACATGGCCACTTTAAGCCTTCCTTTTTGAATGTCACACACTCAAAATGCAAAAACTATTCATTTAGTGGATTTTGTCAAACCAGCATTCACAAACCTAATCCAGTTATACTTGCCTGAGTGGCCAGGTACTAAGTACTGTATTAATACAGTATAGGACAGACAGGTCCTTGTGATTGATGAACTTTAACAAAGCCAAAATTCCGTATGTAAAGGCATGTAAATGGACAATGGATTAGAGTCAGCCCATGTTAATACTAAGTAAGAATGTGAGAATACAAAATTGGTTTGCCATCCACAGCTGCCTACATTTAGTTTTTAACTGTGATTCGGTGCAGTGTGTGTGTTCCAGTTTTAAACCAAAAAGGGCAAATTATCTATTTAGAGCTTGTCACATAGTGGGTCACAGAGAACATTCTCACTCAAACACACTCAGAGATTTGAATTAAACAGAGATGCTTCATCTCGTCCTT
Source organism: Spondyliosoma cantharus (assembly GCA_900302685.1). Classification (NCBI taxonomy): domain Eukaryota; kingdom Metazoa; phylum Chordata; class Actinopteri; order Spariformes; family Sparidae; genus Spondyliosoma; species Spondyliosoma cantharus. Next base: position 29,898 of record OMLP01012720.1, read on the forward strand.
CCCTAAACCATCCCTCCAAATAGATCCATAAACAAGGTAGGAATGGTTTCACAAACAATTTAGCAGCAAGATGAGACAGATGTTCTCTTCAGCTGCTGTGTGGGCAGCTAGTTCTTTTTTTCATTTTTGTATAGCTTATAGCAAAATGAATGACTACACATTTTAGCAGAATACTATACAGCTATGCACACACGCACGAAACACATTCATACTGTACAAATTGAAAAATTGAGGCTCTGTGAATGCATGTCCCACAATGCCACTTACTTTCCGATTATTTTGAGGAAACATTAAAACATTTCACCTCATTTCTTCTATCCTCCTCTAAAGACTATGGCATATAAATAATAGCTCATTATATGTAATTGGGTCTAATGGAGATTTAGTGTATAACTCAGTATGTGATATATATTGAGCTGGACTTATGCTTGCAGCTGTAAGGGGGTTTCCAGTGTGGGTCTGAAGCTTCAGCCTCTGCAGGACAAAGCAGGATACTCTGGCAGACAGACAGCAGATCACACTACATGTATCTTCCTCCTCCTTTGACTACTCTCATCTCCTGTCCACACTTCCCCACTTCTCTCCTCTTCTGCGAGGAAGGGGAAAGGGAGACAGATAACGCTGCTTCCTTAGAAATTACCTATCACAGCTTGGCAATGTATTCACCGCTGCTGTCTGAGAAATGCTGAATTTGTCAATCCAGTTCAACTGAAAGAATATGTGAGCTCAATTTTAGCTGTCCTTTTTTTTTAAATGAGTCAAGTACTGTAAGTGTATGGATATCAGAGCGCACACAGCATACCTAAAATGAGAAACAAATTATACTCTGCGGCTTTTATGAACCTTTTTTTTTAGACTGAGATTAACCCAGAGTGAGGAACTTCACAACCCCCTGTTCAGAGGACATTCATCACCAGCAGCAAAGCGGACCAGATTTGTATCGAGGTAAGATTGCTCTCTGGGGCTGTTCAGTAGTCTCCCTCAGCTACATAACACATAACTACTACACTTCTCTGCAGTGGTGATATGAGAGGCCATCATAAATTACAATAAAACAGCATAGCAAGACCCAGCACACTGTTATTAACAAATCTGCAGTTACAAGGCACAGAAGTTAAATGTGTGTACTGTGCATTTATTACTTACACCGGGGCTATGCTTTATTCATTATCTCAATGTAAGAGAGGTGCATTTCTGTGGGAGTTTACAGAGGATGTATCCTAGTTATCTGCATACCGTCCACTTGAATCACAGACAGCGCATCAACGGCAGCAAGCAAATACAGATGATAAACAGCTCCATCTTCGTATCCATCCAATGTCTTTGTCCTGTGAACCTTGGGCCTTTCGGGGCCCCTTGTTCACAAAAGCAATTTCCATGATGTTCAAAGGCTGTAGTCTCTCTCCTATCTGACTAAGTGTTTATAAGAAACGTCTGTCTGCTCTACTCTGTCTCTGTGTATGCCTGGGAGAGATGTAGCGCTGCAGTGTTGCGTTGATGTTTTATGCTCTATCTGGGACGCATCTCTTAGTAACATGCCACAGCCTTACTGGATCACAGACAAAGTGCTATGATTGGAACAGATGGTTCTAGGTTCACTCACTACAAGTCAGCTTTGCTGTAAAAGCCTGAAATAGACTTAGAGAATCAAAAATGACACAGGTGACAATTTCTGAGGTGTGATTTGTCAAAGGATACTTCGACATGTAGCTCAGTTCCGCCCAGGGGAGCATGGATTCAAACCAGCGACCTTCCGATCACTAGTCGAACGGCTCTACCCACTGAGCAACAGCCACCCCACCCACGTGTCGAAGTATCCTTGAGCAAGATACTGAACCCAAAAATTACTCCTGATGCGCAGTTGGCACCTTGCGTGGCGGCCTCTGCCATCAGTAAGGGTCCTGCGATGAGCTGGCGACTCATCCAGGGTGTAACCTGGCCATCGCCCATAGAGATAACTGGGATTGGCTCCAGTAACCCCCTGAAAAAGGGGCAACATCCCTGCGACCCTCACAGATAAATCAGAAAGAAAATGAGATGAGATGAGATGAGAGATTTGTCATAATGGAAATGTGGAAATGCAAGTTGTTCAACCAGGCATATATTCAAGGCTTATGCAAGTCTTCTCCAATCAGTGGGAACACTGGGAGAAGCTTTCTGCTTACCATTTGCTATTGACAAACATCCTCTTAAATTAGCAATGCTTTTACAAATTGCAATGAAAAGAAGAAGAAGCTAAAGGAAAATAAAAAGCCATTGCAATAATGGACCTTTGGAAAGTGACAGTGATCTAGCATTGTACTCATAAAATTGTTGGACTCGCTATTGACACATAAACAAATACTCAAAATCAATACAGCAGAAACATTGTCAGATGTTGTCTTTTTTCTTCTACATATTTTTCCTTTTAAAAACCCAGCACCTGCATAACCCACAATGCAACTTTTGATACAACTGCCACTGAGTGACATCACCGAATGGCAATTATCAGATTACATGTGGCTTCCTCTCAGGCCACAAAAGGCTTTATAGAGTGGAGTTACCCATTAAACATTGAAATATCATTGGCCACGTTTCAGAAAACACATCATGGACAACTGACTTGATTTTGAGGCTAATTATCTCTGTTTATACCCTTCTGGTCTTTTGTGACACGAGGCTACTAGTAGGCTAATCACTACTGCTCTTCATCACACTCATTACTAATATAAATCTCCACCCAGATCAACAAGGCTGTCTGGGAGTTTAGTTTGCAACTTCCATTCTGACTCAAACAGGACATGAAAACTTAGTTGAGCTGCTGGGGAGAACAGAGTGGACGAAGTGACTAATGTAACATCTGGTACTAGAGGAGTGATTGTGACACCTGGGAAAAGGGCCGTGCCGAACACGTTGCCCCTCTCCAATCAGGAAGACATTCCTCTCATCACACGAATGAAATGCAATTCTCCATTATTACCCGCCAGCATCCTAAATGTCAGGCCTAATTTGTAAATGATATGCTACTCCTAATTACGCTGATATTTCCAAGGGCAAAACAAAACTCTCTCTTTCACTAGCTGTATACTCCTCCCTCGCTACATCTATCTCTGGAAACTTTTATCTTTCTTCTTTAAAAAAAATAACTAAATGTGACTGAAGAGTAATTCCATTTGCACTGAGAACACTTAAATCCAACATTTAAGAACAGTACTCTAACAGGTGCCCTTTCAGATCCTGGGGTACTTATGTCCTGAAGGTTAGAGCAGCTGTCCATAACAATCAGAGTCACCAACTTAAAGTCCCTTACCGGACTGGAAAAATCTAGGTGTTGGAAATGAATGAGTAAAACACACCACTCTCTTAAGAATCAGAGCAAAGCAGTAAAAACTAAACTGCTCTAATGGAACTGGCAAATGTTCCCCATTGACATACACAGTTCAACATAGCAGCAGGATAGGAAACTGTATGCCTGTGAATGTGCAGTCCTCACACTTTTGCACAACGTTGATCAGCATATAATTCAATGACTAATCCCAAAATGTTGTAAATAATCTTGATTTGCATCGCACTTTCAAAGACTTGACTTCCACAAAGTATCCATTACCCCACAGTGTCAAAATGTCTGTCGCAGAAATTTAATAATATTAAAGTGCTGTGTAATAATAAAGTATACTGAAGATGTGCAATGGTGATATATGAGTTTACCACAGGGGTTAAGACAGCCTTTGAGCTATGTCAAATGAGTCTTTTGGCTCCAATAGGCAGCACTGGCCCTGAGGGTCAAAGAATAGGTCACACAAAGACATCTCACGGGAGATGAAGGATCGCCCTAACATCTTAACCCACTGGGTATTACTATCATCATTAGAGATGTTTTTCACAACATAGCCTTGGGATAGAATAAATGAGCCTTTAGATAGAATAAATGACTGGTCTGAAAAAAAGGCCTTGCTTTACCACTGTAAGGGCAAAGCTCCATGAGGCCCTGGCCTCCATTAGAGACAATGTGATTCCCTTTTTGTGGCCTCCCCACGGCCATTTCTCTGTGTGAGATGAGTTGAGTCTTCAAATGCCGCCACGAGACGGACGTACAGACAGCCAGCCAGACTTCAACTACTACCATTCAGATTCGGAGACTGAATGAAAAGTTGGCACATCTGAAAGACGCTGCGTCTGGAGAGAGAGAGCGCATTAAGGCTCCAGACGGTCTGGAAAAGGAGCGTGGGCTAGTCAGTCCTGATCTGAGAACCCCGACAAAGAGCCAGCGAGCACAGGGCAGACTCAGGCATCCCATTAGCCTTTGAGTCTAAATGTCAGTGTCTCCACTGGCCTAGTTCAGCAGGCTATTCCCCTCTCCCCTCTGAGACCCACAGTGCAAAAACACAAACAGAAGCAGGAAAAATGAGTCAAATGTCATGTGGGACTGTAACAATAAACTACAATTTTTTGTCTCATTTAATCCCCTGCTGCTGATCATGCAAATTTGTCATTTTTTGAGAACATTGCTTGACTTGCAAAAAAATCATTGCTGTTAAGATGTTATTTCACAATGGATCGAAGACAGCAGGTGTACATGAGAAAAAGACAGAAGCTTTTTAAAACCACATTATTAATTTTATTTGTAACCTCTTCAAATCAAACAAGATTAGTGCAGAGCAGAAAGCTTTGAGATAGATGTTACATCACACAGTCCTTGTTGTCGTGTGTGTGTTGTATGTGTACAGGTATGTATAGGTGCATGTGCTTGCGTTTTGTATTTGCCCACTAGGCTCATCCCGGTAGCTGCTGCCTGGGGCCCTGCCCTTGAGTGGCTCTTGATGCCTGAGCGCATGGTGTGACATTTCCTGGTAAAGGCCATTTCAAACAAAAGCATCTCCACAAGGAGTAACAACAACATTCTCTACCTTCCTCAGTGAAACGATAACCTCATCATATTCTCCCTTACACATCTCCTCTTGCAGCCCAGGAAACCTTTTCGTGCTTTTGCCAATTTTCCAGACTAAAGAGTTGACTTGAGCTTCTCAGTCTCCTCCTATTACTTTTCCTGTAAGCTCTATTCTCAGTACTATTAACTGGTGAAAGGCTGTCCAGGCATTATGCATACTTGAGGTTAATAGACCGCTTAAGGGGGAAAAAAATCTTTTTACTTAGCCTTAAGTAAACCTCTGCAAAGCAAGCTATTTAAGACAGATTCCACAGTTGGTCTATTAAGGAGCCATAACGATAGAAACAAATGGACACTGAGGAGGATGTTTTGTGAGCCAACACACAACTGCAGACCAATTTATACACTCTAAACATGGCAACAGAAGCTAACTGGTGCCAAAAGACCCGCACAGCACGCGACTGGCATGCAAAGCACTTGCTCTCTTACTCTCTGCCTCTGCACTAATTGCATGCGTGCTGTTTTCGCAGGCATAAGTATACTCCAGCCAATTTGTTGGACAATAGAAACGCATTAATGACATCTGCATTGTTCTCCCAGCACCAATCCATACCCTGCTCCCCTTCACTGTAACACTCTCTCTCTCTTTCCATTTTAAATATAATTGCACCACCTATCTTCTATTTTACATTTCATACCTTAAATATTCTCATCCTCATCTCTCCTTATCTCATACATATATTACAAGAAACATAATCTGCTAATAAAAGAAAGGGTAGGAGAAGTTAATGATTAGTGTAGGGTCATGTTTTTGCCATGGTAATATATCGTCTGCTTCCACATTCAAAAAGGGCAAAAACAGCTGGAGTCATCTGCCTTCCTGGTGCTTAGAGGCCATCCATCGCATTCCATCTTATCTCATCCTATCCCAAACAGCAATTAGCTAGCCCAAGCCACCACGGTCTAAATCACATCCAGCATCTCTGGCTTTGGTTCACCATCCCATTACACACATTCCATGCAACTAGCCTCCGTTTATGACACACATCCAATCCCCTCTCCCCTCACACTCTACTCTCACACTCCAGTGAGGCTGCCTGGGTTTATTCAGCATCGAATGTGCTCTGCAATGCAGTGTGAAGGTTAAACATTATCAAAGGGAATATGGGTTTGAGAACAACTGGCAATCTCCCATTAAGTTACCAGTGTGGCTAAAGTGGTTTTAGCTTTTGCACAGTTAACGATAACATTACGGTTACTGCTGAGTGTTGCATGGGATGCCATTTTTAAACATATATGCAGACTAAAAACTGCCTGTGAGCACTTTGAGTCTGCAAAGAAATATCAATTTAAATGATTAAAATCTATTTTGAAAACAAAAAACTGAGATGCCTTCTAGTTATTGTTGTCTGTAAATTAGATTAAGCTGCTGTTTCCAACTTTTAATAGACTGCAAGATTCAAATTAAATACAGAAATACATACATAGAAATTAAATAACAACTCTCTTAAGCTCAATTACACCTGGTAGAACTCAATGGGATGTGGAAACAACAACTTGACACACACACACACACACAAACACACACATGCACACACACAAAGAGAGACAGAGGCAGAGAGAGAGAAAAAGAGAGAGGACAAAGGACAAACTGAGACACATTGAGACTGATAAAAAATGCAGGAAGCTAGTTTAGCAGTGGCTGCGATGTCGCCAGGGAATTCAGACAATTGTTGACTTCCATGTAGAGAGAGACAATGAGTTCAGCTTCATTGACTTCTACAGAGGCAGTGAAGCACAGTAATTACCATTGCTCAGACAGAGGAGGCGCTACCACCACAAACACTCAGCACTGTGAAAGCACAAAAGACAAACACACACACAAAAATGGGCTGACACACATGTTAACTCTAACTACATTTTTAACTAATTCACACAGGCGTGCAAAGAAAAGCTACAGTACCAAGTCAGAGATTATTCTTCAGCCCATGAAGCAGAAAAAGAATAGAAGTAGTTGCAATTGCAAGTGATAGAGGTGGATAAACAATATCACAGGGGTGGGAATGTTCTACAGAATAGGAACACATAGACGAAGAAGTATGAAAAAATGAGAAATGAGAATCCCAAAACAATCTAATCTGTCCTTGAGTGCCCTCCTACTGCAGCATTGTTCTGTCAGAGCCAGATAAGTTGAGAGGCGCTGCAGTGAGTGAACAGAGGAGAGCAGAGAAAAGAGAAAATCAATGATAAGCGTCTCCACTTGCAACTGTAAAGGACTGAAGTTGGAGGGGGTACAGGTTGGTGAGGGTTGAGTTTGGGCAGACGAAACGGGATGGAGCAAACAGGGAGAGGGGTGCGATGATGAGAGTCTGGCTTGTGTTCATCCTGGTGTGGGTAAGAGCATTTTTTCCATCTCTGCCACAACTGTTAACAATCCAAGAAATAATGTCAGTGAATGAGGCCCAAAGTTGTAAACATGTCTTTACTTTCCTTAATGTTCAATCCTTGTAAGTCCAGGGAAAGTGTGCTCTGTGGCCCTGTAATAAGTGAAAAAGAGAAAAGGAGCCTGTTTCTCCAAGTCAAAGATAAGCAAATCCCTTCCCCTGATGATAACATGAGAATAATTCATGCTTAATGTGCAGACGTCCCATCAGATAGGTGTAATATATACAACCTCTTTGTCTTCCACCTCAGGTCACTCATCCAGGCCCTGCTTAATTCATTAAATGCTATTTTAAGTGGATGGACTTCCATTATTCAAAAAGTTCCAGAGCAAGTCCTCCAATACAATTACCTCTAGCACGGGTATCTAAATTAAAGTTAAATATTTAGAAAATCTCCCTAAAGCTGCTAGAGGGATAGGGCTAGATGTTTTATGTGTTCATTTCCAAGATAAATCTGATTGCAAACAGATGAAGAGGAAAATAATTTGCTGTGGGTCTGTTCTGAATTTCCTGAGCGCCGTGGTGTTCTCTGTCCAAACATTCAGCGGTTAGGAAAGAAAGCATGCTTGTTCATGTTCATATTCAAAAGCTGGCAGACATATACACATCAGGACCAGATGGTGCATTTTTAACAGGACAGAGACTCCTGTCAGATTTCAGGAGAAATCGATTCATCATTTAGTCGTCAACTATTAGATTAATCACCAACTATTTTGCTTGTAAGTTGTTTGATTTCAACTTCTCAAATGTATATTTCTTCACCCCTCTGACAGTACATGTAGGCAAAACAAGGCATTTGAGGATGTCATTTTGGGCTTTGATGGTCAATTTTTTTCAATTGTCTGCTTTTGAATACACCAACAACTTATCATTTAATCAACAAAATAACTGAAGGATGGATGTACATGAAAAGGATCGTTAGTTGCAGCCCAACAAGTTGACAAGTTGATTAAATGTCTCTACTCTCACTAATCAGCACCAGAAATACAAGTCAGTGGAATAAATTATTATCATTTCATCAATATAAACATCTAACTGAAACATCATGTACTACTAATAAAAACGACCATCCATTACCAGTGTTAACAGTGGCAGTTAACGGTTGCATCTAAATGTAATTACTTTTTGTGTGTGTTTAACCTTATAGGTTATTGTGTTCAATTTCAACAGTTTTCTAAGTATTAGCTCGTCTAAGTTTCAACGTCCGCTTAAACTTCAGGGGGATTAGTCGTTAGGAACATCCCTCAACAGCTTATCACTCTGGCTGAACCAGTTGGTGAAAGTCTAAACCCTCTGGACATGGAGGGCAGTGAAAAAAGATGCTGGTAAAACTAATGGGGATAATTCATTGATCCATTCCATCAATAATGCTAATTGCCATTCAGTTCCTTACTTTAGTCAGCTGGGAAGTTGTTGATAGCCTCACACAGTGAGTACACACATTTTGCATTGCTCATTGAGCCTGACAAGGCTCAGGCTGTGGCATGGCTTGAGGGCACTGTCAGTGTGTGGATGAAAATTACTCATCTACACATTGGCAATAAGGTCAGACTGTACCCCAGCTCTCCTTCATAAAAACAGCACCATGAATTCTTCCTGCGCCTGACTAGAAAATACCCAACTTGCTGGTCTGTCCTTGGGTTTTCCTTCAGCTTCCAAACTGGAAAAACAGCAACAACAAAAGCATGCTGGAGGGGGTCAACACTCAGTTATAATTGTTGTCATCATCTAAACAACTCCTGAAAGCTTGGACATTAGCCTGGCTGCTGCTGCCAGGCTGCATCAATTATCAGTGGACATTTTCCAGACTGTCTCATCTTAAAAAAAATACTTGCATGATTTAATCTTCCCTGGTGAGTCTATGTTTTTCAGATTTCTCTCTTTGCACACTGAGCTTCATGATCTTGCTCCACAGCTCTGACCATTTACAGATATGTGTAAATTCAAAGTTGAGAGATGCTAATACATTTTGTAGTATGTGAATTACCTTTCCAGACAAACACTGCAGTGTGTTGCACGCTGTATATGTCAGAATATGACATCATAGTCTTATAGGTGCAAAATGTGAAAGCGAAGTTGATTGCTGAGTGTAATTCCCCGGTTGTCAAATACTGACGGTTTGGCGTGGTGCCCAGCTACGTCAGTATTTGATGACCTGAATAAGCCCAGCTATCACATGAAAGAACAGAGAAGCATTGATTAAGAGAGAGACACACACACACACTCTCTCTGTTCAGAACATGCCATTACTCCTCTATACGTTTACATTGCAAATAGTTTGCTGCTATATGAATATTCAAACTTAATTAACCTTAAATTTCAGGCCTGGTTCCACAGTTGGCAATGTCAGTCTGTCAACTGTTTGATGGATCGTCATGAAATTTGGCAGACATTGTGGTTCTATAGAACCTACTGACTTTGGGGATCCCCTGACTTTTCCTCTGGCATTGCCATGAGATGGACATTTGTAGTTTTTAGCAGAATGTCTTGACACATATTTGATGGATGGCAGATGAATTGCTGAACTTAATGTTTAAGCAGCACCACATTCAGGTCAAAGTTTCAGTTTATTGAATACTTTGGTTAATGAAAAGACCTGCAAAACTAATTACATTTACATCAGCCTCAGCTGTATCATTTGAACATGATAAGAGTTGTACAATACGAACCATTATACCTGTCAGCACCCTCTGTGGGTGCTCCATTGGTTGATTTGTGTGTGGATGTATGTGTTGTTATATATATATACACACACACATTTTATTTGTTTTCTTACATACTTACCTTATTTAAACATTCTAATTTGTTTCTTGATGAACCTAATGAAGGCAACAAGCCAAAACGAATCGATCTAATAAAGTTGTTATATATACACACGCAACAACTCTTCAGACTTTTTCCCTTCTCCATTCACCTTGGAATTAGGTGAAGGTGTGGCAGAAACCTCTACTCTGCTTAAACGTCAGCGTTACAGAGCAGCTAGTGTGGCTGTAGACCCTTGTTTTGACTATTAACTACATTCTACCAATTTGTCTGTCTTTCTGTCTGTCTGTCTACCTACCGATCAACCTGTTCACATACACATACACACGCACGCACGCACACAGAGCGACATGTTCTGTTAAGCAGAAAGGGTTTCTTTGTTTTTTGGCATAGATTAGTGTTTCAGCTGTGAGGAAAGGACAGCCCAATTTGTCAAGAGAGTGCATAGAGCTAATCACATCAAAGGAACTGCTACCCAGGCTAATATAGGCCCACGAGCAGGATGCCTGATTCATTAGTCTGCATCTGCAGGACAAATCACTTCTATGCTGACATACAAAAGCAATACACATGCAAGCAAGATCATCCCTAGTAAAGCTTGCAGCAGCCTATTGACATGCAATAAACAACGCTGAAAATATTTGATTTGATGAATTCGATGTGACATCATATTAAGTATCTGAATTGTTTCCCGTGCAGTGGTTTGCACCATAAATCTCTACATGGTAAAGCGGTACTGCAATGCACACTGCGCCAGTCAAGTGTATTCAAATGTGTGTGTGCTTCAAAGAAAAATGGCTTTTTTCTCTATGGCACAGCTGCATTTAGCCTCTTCTCTGCTTGAGTAGAAATATAGATCAAATGGATGAAAGATGTTTCCACTTCTTCAGCAAGCCTGTATGAGGAATATTTTACCATCTTAGCTATAACAGGAGAGAGTTGTGCCCTTCAATGCAGTATCATTTGTCTCTATTTTCTCTGTCCAGTGGTTATCACATCCGACTCAGCATTTCCACACACCCTCCACTGAGAAGACAAGCCCTCCTCTGGGGCTTTTCTGCCCAGAGAAGAGATTACAGTTAAGGTAGAAGACCACAGCTATTTAAATTTCTAGAGCAAATCATTGCCAGTCACTGGGTAGCAACCAAACCACTACGATACTTATTTACTTAACAGAGTCATTATACTGCAGCACGACAACCACAAGCAGTTTATAGTTAAAGCCAGCATCAGCCAGCAAGAAGCTACTGAGAACTGCTTTAATTTGAATATCTTACATCTTTACCAGTCCTGTCGACTTAATCATGGTCTTAACCTGCTTTTGCTGTAGCTGCAATGAGTGTACATGCAGTGTTTACATTGTTACATACATAAGAAGGTGATCATCAGTAATGAGAATGTATGAAGCTATATTAAGCCTCTCTGACTGACAGCAAATTGCAGCTCATACATGTTGCCTGTCACATGGCTGAGATGGTATTATTACGCTCCGCTTCTGTTCCGTGAATCCTTTTCATCATAGATACCGACAATGTTGTTGTTGTGAGGTGCTGTAGCAAGTCTTTTATCACCATTCCACTGAGTGTCTTTATTCTGCTTTTCTATTTCATTTTCTTCTGTTCATCTCATTCAGCGGAAGACAAAAACTTCCTCAAGTTCAATCTTCACCAACCAGCATCTCCGATTTTACACACCCGTGGACCTGCACCCGTTTGAACAAACAGACATATGCACACACAGTGACGTGTAAAGAAACAAACAAAGAACACGTACCCCGATTCCAAACCTATTTTCTTAAAACACAACAGGAACTGTCAAATTGCTGTCGCTAAACTTTGTGATTTACCAAACTATGAATAATTTGTGCATAAATTAAGTGAGGGGATAATGAGAAATGCCACGCTTCTGTGATGAGAGGAAATGGAACGCAGCAGTGGCCAATCAACTCATGAAGATTGGAAATAGAATCAACAACCTCACCTGACATAAGAAACATGCAGGGATGAAAAACCTGACTGGATTGTCAATAAGCTTTCATGGCTCTGGTGTCAGACCAGCTGTAAACGGAGGGGCAAGAGCTTCTGTGTGGACATGGGGAGATGTGGCGCTACAGATAAGATGCACTGCCTCCTTAGCCATCTCTCCGAGCTGGGGGGGGGTCTGTTTCTCTGTTCTCTTCCGAGCTTTGAAGCTCTATTGCCTCTGATCTGTCATCTATCTCTTGCCTCCCATGCTGTCCAGTTCACGCCTGTTCATGAGCAGGACGATGTGACAGCACTGCAGCCAACACACAGTTTGAAAGGTGGCCAGGCCTGCCTTTTGGAAAAAGGCAGACTATGCTAATGTATATTCATTAAAGAATTTGGTTCTGAAGTGACAGTGAAATATTAGCTGGCTGCTGTGCGAGGCTCGTCATTTTGTCCAGATTGCCCCTGCCACTGCCATCTCGAGCATATGCATTTACAAACAACAGAGTCAAATGCTTCACAGCGGGGCATGCTGAAGTTAATTCAACAATGGGCACTGCAAATGGGCTGCTGACTACTTTTTCAGGTGTAAGATGGCCACAAGCTTGAGAACTTTGTACAATGGTGTAGGTCAGGGGCTCTCAAACACATTACTTAAAAGTCCAAAACAACATTTAAACACTTAATTAAACCCGCATATTTTATATCTCACAGATCGGGACTCGGTATCGGCATTTACTAAATATTAAAGGACTCGGATCGAGGTAAAAAAAACCTGATCGGGACATCCCTCATTAAAAATGCCGGAGTAAAACAATTTGAGAATGATCAATGACAGGCTTCTTGAGGAACATGGTTGATTTGCTGATAACAGTTTTGTTGTGATTTTTCAAATGGGATTCTTAAAATCTGCCTATGAAAAAAACAGATTTTTCTTATCTAATCATGAAAAGAGCTGTCATGAAATAACAAGAATGTAATGAACCAATCCCAAGAAAATATGTTAGCCAAGTGTGTTTCTGCAGAACCACAGATAAGATAAATGAACATTTCTTTATGTTGCTACTTTATGTTAGATGGGTTCAATTTTCCAATTCCCTCTCATCACAACACTGTACTTATGGTCTGCTTAGGTTCAGGCACAAAAAACACTTCGTTAGCGTTAGGAAGACATAACGGTTTGGTATAAAATATCCTACCTGTTGTGTCCCCACAACTGCGGTCACCTGCTCGGGAGTCTTGTGGCTTGTAAAACGCCACCACCATCCCCTCTACCTCTGGATGTTAAAGTCATGTAATAAGCATATATTGGGATGTTTGGTACAAATGTCAACCTTGGATGCATTCCTTGTTTTAACAGCTAACATGGGCAACTGGGCTGGTAATGATAGGTATAGGCCTACAAATTTCAACTAATGAAATTTTGAAGTACCTTAACTTTCCCGTTTCAAACAGCCTTTCTGACAATTTCAGTATTGATCTCTGAGCTTAAGAAGTTCACTTCAATACAACATGTAGTCTCTGTGGGTTTGGGTGGACTGGCTGTTCGATGTGGACCAAGGTCCAGACTTTGTAGGGGACTGGTCAACAGTGATTCTGAAATGCACCCAGTGATAACACCCATACAATCTCACAAGCTTATTTCTCTCACGCCCTCTCCCCTTCTTCCCCACAGCCCGGGGGTGTCTGCCTGGGAGGCACGTCAGCGCATGTCTCCCTACGGTCTGTCTCTCTGCCACCATGGCGAATCAATTCTTAATAAACCATCTGAAGGCTTCCTCTGCGATACCTTTCATTTCCCCTCCTCAAAGCTGCGGGGCAAATTAGCCTGCCAAGAGGATGAGAGGGAGCAAGCGGCAGAAGAAAGCAAGAGAGAGGGAAATGAAAAAAAGAAAAAAGCGACCCAACACCTACAATTAAATTAACAAATCACTGTTCTTAATTAATCTGGGAATTACAAGCAGAACTGTGGGTTTGAGACGTGACTGACATGGCTAGCGCTCCCTGCATCTGCTTTTGTTGGTGCTGCTGGGGTGGGGAAGCAGAGAGAGAGGTAAAGGAGGACAGGAAAGGCAGATGAAAGCTTAATACAAACTCTCCGCAGAGCCCCTGAGCAGAGTAGCGTTCTACCTCTACTCCTCCCCTCCTTTCTTTAGTTTCCTATTCCTCCCACTCTTATATCCTCGTCATTCCTCCCTTAGTTAGATTCTCTCCCCCTCCCATTATTCCTATCACCCCTGATCCTCTCCATGCCCCTCTTCTTTCTTTCTACATTTTGCTGGTTTTAGAATCCATGTTAATGAGGTGTGACTGACAGCAAGATTACACCATCGCTTTGTAATCCTTGCATTTCTGCATTTAGTTAATGACCCCCCAAGACCAGGGCCTTGCCTCCTGCCTACAGGGACATTCAGGAACGTATGTGTGTGTTCTTGTGTGTGCACATATAAAAAGCTCATGCATGGGCAATATTTAATTGTGTGTGAGTAACCTTTCCTAAAGCCGAGGCAATAAAACATTAATTATCTCCATTGTACACTGAGGCCAACAATATGCCAATCATCATGCAAGACCACCAAGTCTGCTACATAGTTCATAAACCACTGAATGGTGCACAGTGAGCCAATCTTTCTGTCCATGCACGTCCTAGCTTTGAGCAGAGAAAGTCGCCCATCTGCCTGCTTGCCAACCTGTCTGCAGCTCCTCATCCCTTTCTACCCCAGAGATGAGCAAACACTGTCTTCTCCTCCAAGTGTGGCTTCTCCTCTAGCCCTTCTTCTCCTCTCCTCCTCCATCCCTCCTTCCCTCCTTCTCCCCTTCCATTCTTCCCCCCGCTCTCTCACAGGAGCTTGTTCCCTCGGCGGCCACAGGATTCACTTTGTTTTTGATCATTCTCAGATTCAGAGCTCGACAACTTATCTGCTTCTCTACATTCTCCCAGGCCCAGAGGAGGAAAGCAGGGCCTTTTATTACCCTTGCTCCTTGCCTCTTCCTCTGATGTGCTGAAAAAGACAATAGACAGATAGGGAGCAGGAGAAGAAAGGGATTCTGGCCGGTATACTTTAAAAAGTGTTGGTCCCAAGGCATGAAACGGCTGGCTCTCTAGCCTACATTTAGTCATGGTCTGACCAATAGTATAACAAGGCCTTTTAAGCCTCACAGACAGAGAAATGCTGCAGTGTCACATAGCAATCCTCAGCATTCAGCACCTGGCTCATAGTTGCATAACATATCAGCAAAAGCATAATTATAGTTTTCCACCGCAGTCATTCATTGTATTTCAGGACAAGTATAAAGCCTTATATTAAAATGAACATCGTGTTATGAATATTCTGCTCACCTCTGATTCTTTGGGTTCTAAGAAGCTGCAATTCCAACAAGGCATGTAGTTTAAAGCAGCAACAAATTACTGCTCACACTCCGAATGTAAAAAGTCCTGCTAATTAAGCATTTGGCATGGAATAATTTGCCTTTTTTACAGCTCAGTACTGTATTTGAAATAACTACACTGCAGTTATTTCAAACTCGAAAATACTTAATGCAATCTGGATTGCATTGCAACCCTTAACTTGACAGTCATCAACAATTTATAGGAGCACGTATTCATTGCTCAATGGAGTGCAAATGTTAACTGAGCAAATGAGTATGTGCAAATTATTAACATTCGACAACCATTGCCTCAGCTACAATGATCTGTCTATGACATTTTATGGTATTGTTAAAGAGGTGAAAAAAAAGGTACAGCACTGACTTTCACTCCTAAAATATGTGATGTATTTTGAACTGCTGTTTCTCACAACCCTCAAAAAAGTAAACAAACAAGAATTTGGCCACCATCCACAGTGACATTTAGCTTCAATAACAGCAACATTGTTTTTTTGAATTATTAAAGGTGTTCCTTTTTCACTGTATCCTTGTTTTGAAAATTCAGATTTGTAATATGTAATACTTCTTCATTAGCAATCCCGATGGGTTAAAGTTGAGCACAATTTTGTCTCTTCTGAACAATTCCTAATTTCTCCACTGTCATGACACCTAACAGTCTAATAAACACAGTGGTGATGAAACTACAATAAAGGTTACTCTATTTATCAGTTAAAGCAACAAAATGTAAATGTGTCTATTTGACGATAGTGGGATGAGACTCCAACTATCGAGTCAACTATCAACCATCTTTGTCCATTTAGTCACAGATAAGTCAATCAATAAATAAAAAAATAAAAACAAAGACATTGGTATATCTTTTAGTCAAATATTAAGCAAATATTCATTGATTCAAGTATCTTTTTTCATCAACGTTGATCATTGTTAATACATATATATCTAGTCTCTAGTTATTTGAAGATGTCAGTGTGGGCTCACCAATTTTATAAATTCAAGATTTATTGTCTCCAACCAACCGTATCAAAATGTCCTTGAGCAACAATTCCACATTCAACCACAACCTCAAAGGGCCTAACGAGAGAGCTAACCTCGACTCGAGCCACAGGGAAGAGATAGGGATTCCCCCTTTGGGGAAATCAATAAAGTCTGTCAAAAAAAGCCAACATCTATCTTGACAAGAATCATCAGACACTGTTTGCAAAGACCAAGGCTCCTCTGAAAGCGTCTTTGTTAGATCCACACTAGCTTTTAGTCTGTTGAATAACGGAGGGCAAGACACCACGGGACTTATCATTGTCTTCTGATTAATTAACATTACTGGCACTCTGTTTGTCGACCCCGAACTCCTCTATCCTATTCTCCCTCTGTCCCCTGTGTTTCTGCACGGCTTCCTTGTTCAGAGGCGATGATTCGACTGTGTGCTGAACTTAAGAACTTAATGGGGAACATTCACAGGGAGTTCAGGACACAATTAGTGATTACCAGACAGCCATGTCTTCTGAGGGCTTCCATCCTTCGTTTCATCCTCCCTTAACAAAGACGAGGGATCTTCAAGCAAAAGGAATAGCATATGAGGCTGTAATGCTCTTGGATTTGTCCTGCCCACATTCTCAGAGAGATCATACCCTGCCAGTTGATTAAAAAAGTGTGAGAAATAGCAAGAAGTCTCTTTAATTAACAATAACAATCTGATCCCAGTTTGGGGAAAGTACATAGGGTGGAGAGATAATTGAGGGCCGGGTTGGAGGTGAGAAAACTGAGCCATTTTTCTCCTTCTTTTTTTGATAAAACTGTTATGCAGAGTTTTCATAACAATGGCTGTAAATTAGCGTACCGTCCACTTCTCTTTAATTGTGTTTTGTTTCAAGAAACTGGAGTTCGGAGTTTTGAGGAAACGAGGAGAATTATCCAGACTGAGTTCATGCATTTTTAATTTGGTCAGTACTTAAATAGAAATTGAAAGTAGAGATAGTGAGACAAAAAAATCCAAAATGGTGTCACCCATATCTCCTCCACTTCCACTAGCTGTCTTTATCACAGCACGGCAACAAAATATAAAGTGATGGCGCCTGATAGCTGAATCATCACTTTATCGGTTGCCTTCACTGTGGCTTCATTTCTAACTTAATCAATTAGGCTGTAATTAAAATTTTGCCATAGACAAACACAGGCAGTGGAGGAGTTAGGAGTGAGTGGGCTGAAAGAGGCCACCACAGTGTTTGGGCTGAGGCCAAAGCTATACAGGAGTAGTGGGCGGTCTGGGAGGGGAATCTAGATCCAATTTGTTTTAGAGTGCCATAATGGGTTTTTGTGTTTCTTTGTTTATTTGTGTGTGTTTGCATGAATACAAATAACAGCCTGCAGCAGCATATTATGATGTGCTAGCTGCTTTAGGGTGCAGAGACTGATCTTATATTTCCTCTAAAACTCTGTTGAGAGCAAAGTGTCTCTCTCCCTCCACTCCACCCTCTATTTCACCCTCCCTCTGACAGTAGCCTGGCTGAAGGACATGGTCACTGTGACTCTTGGGCAAAGAGAAAACGGCCTTGTAGGCTTATCGTTATCCTGCTGGTGTAATCCCTGTCCACCACATCCCGGTAAAAGAACAGCCCTGGGAGCGCCTTGCATTGCTCTTGCTCCTCATGACAAACCATTTTACCAAAGACAGCAGGGACACCTTACAACAGCCGCTGTGGAGTCTTAATCTGACACCAACAAAAAAAATAAAAAAAAACATCATAACCTCAGACAAAATGTGCCTGTGAGTATGTGTGTGCATGTGTGTATGAGAGAGAGAGAGAGAGCTGGCAGTGTCCCCTTGTCATCTTACAGCCTTCACAGCCCATACAGACCATCTGTGCATTAAAGAGCTGGAGTCAGAGCAAAGTATTTAAACGGGTTTAATATCTTCAGGAGGGCCATAACCTTGGTCCTGTAGGACCCCAGAAGGCCCATCATACCAAGGCAGGAGGTATCTTAATGTACCAAGCAGATGACAAGGATGCAGAGTTCATACACACCGCAGAGTAACTCAATCTGCAGGAAATCTCCCACATTTGTTCATCCACTCTCCTCTTCCCTCCCTCCCCGTCTCCTTTGTCCCTGCTCTCAAAACAAAGGGAGAAGATGTCAAAAATCTCATTAAAAAATAATGGCCTCCACCTGCTTTCTTTCTTCTCTCATTCTCTCCCGCTTGCCTTTCTAATGACCAGCTTGGAAAAACCTGGTGGCTACTCAGTATGAACAGAGCGCTGCACAGCTACCTCAGAGCACACAGTACATTCAACCACAAAACGCACACACAAATGCACATAACTGTTTCTCCAGCATGGGTTCCCATGCCTAACAGTATTAATCAAAGGGAACTCCTGCAGGTGTAACGCTTGCCCCCCCTTTTGCTTATATCATAAACCACTCATGTCTGGACCTTAACAGGGGAAGAAATGCTCAACCATGTGGGTAAATCATCTGTATGAGCCCCTCTGGAAAATCCTCACACAATTCTTTAAAACTATTGAACACATACATCAGGCTTGCGGTTACGAGTTACGTACGTATGTGTCAACTGGCTATTTGTTACAGCTCCCTCAGGCCAGATTAGCCTTTGGCCTGAAGATCATAAAACAGCACCTCAGTGTGTCTGTAGTGTCTTTACAATGTATCCAGCAAATGTCAGCCTCATGAGTTTCTGTAATTAATAACCATTGAGGGATGTGTCTGCGCCTGTCTCCATGACTGAATATCCTAACAAAAATTAGCCATAAACCATGTAATATTTCAAACAGATGGCGGAGAGAGAATAAGGATTTGTGTTGTTATTTTGCATTATAACAGATTAGATGGTTATACAGGACAAAACATGAATGAGTCAGAATGCCAAAAAAAGAAAATGAAAGAGAGATAGGACTTTGCAAAAGATTAGAATAAAGTAAGACACCGTGATCCAAAACTTATAATGAAGGAAAACAATGTGTTTGATTAAGAAGCGGAAAGAAACAAAGGAGGCTGTATTCCAACAATGTCTAATCACCATGAGGATGCCTGCTATCGACCCAGATAACACTGCAGGCTGTGTACCATGAGATTTGGGGCAAAAGGTAAACAGGAAATCAAAATTATCTAATTCTGTTTGAGTTTAAATGGGAAGAGAACATTGATGTACTGTCCATTCCTATGTCGCATGTGAAAAGAAACAGCGCCCTTTATTCACGCTCGGCTGAGTCACTGCTCTGTCTCTACTTCAACAGCACTGTGAACCGCTGAAGTGTGCGTCAGCTCCAATTTTGTGGTAGAGAGAAAGGGCATTTTACTCTAATTCTTGGTGTATCCATATCTAAAGCATGGGATATTGAGCCATTTTTCCTTTGGAAATAGTTGTGCATTAAACTGGGGGTGAAATTGATGCCTACTGTATACCAACTTCTGCACTTCAGGTTGAAAATGATGTTCAGAATACAAAGCCTAAAGCAAAGCAACAGCCTGGCTATTGGATTTTGAAAAATTCCTCACAGGAAAGCTTTACAAACCGAGGAAAGTGAGACTCATCGCCCGGGGGCCCTTTACGTGCCCGCTGGAGGAGATTTTTGGAAATATTATCCTGGTGAAAAATTACAGCTCTGAACAATTTGTTTTATTCAGGATGCAAAGCTCTCCCATCCTTCTCTCCTGGTTTCTGCTTATCCTTCTTGTGGGTCACAGCCAAAATATGCTATGAAAATGATAGAAACAAGGTGGCACTGAAGGGAGAGAGAGGGGATCTGGGTCAGAGAGGCAAGGCATAGATTTAAATACCATTTACTGCACAATGAATGACACCATATGAAAACACTTTAGTAGACACTGAGTGCGTGGGTCTATAACAGTTATAGTGTTAGAGTTAGAGTGTGTATGTATGTCTGAAAGAGAAAACAGGTGCTTACAGTGCATCAGAAAATGTATTTATGAGTACAATAGCAATCCTGAGCCCAGCCAAGAGGGTTAAGAACACATATAGTCACCTTAATACAGATATTCAGCCCATTCAGTTTGGCATACGAGTTGGAGAATTTTTAAAATAGAGCCAGGCGTCAGTGGACTGTCTAAAAAACAAAGTGATGACTGCAGAGAAAATCTCTGGTTCGCATTGAGAAGCTGCACAGTGGACCTCAGCATTGTTACAGCTCAGGTACTGTCCAAAAGAAGCAAATACACACATCTGAATTTGCCAAATGTCTTTTACCTTTCTCTCTTTCTCAGTCTCTCTCACACACACACACACACACACACACACACACACACACACACACACACACACACACACACAC
>OMLP01012720.1:50646-70448 GCA_900302685.1 Spondyliosoma cantharus
AGTCACACATTCAGAAAGTGAGGGCTACCCAAAACCACCAGTAACCCAAACAAATTCCAAGGTCAGCAGAGCGGGCTCACTGAGCTGAAACCACCAACCCTGGCTTTCATTACCAGGAACAAAATCAGCAGAGGGATGCAGGGACACATGGGATGAGGTTACGTTAGCTGGCTCTGTTTATCTGAGCGAGTCTGGCTGGGGCCCAACTCATACTCTCGACTGTGGGATACAAAACACTCCAAACACCGTGACAATATCTATTGTTAATCCAAATATCAAACCTTCAAATTATTTTAATGACCGAGTACTTTTCTCCCACCGCTGATATGGACTCTGGCAAAACACAATTTTTGATGTGCAGATATTACAGCGGAGGAAACTGAGAGCAGTGTGTGTGTGTGTGTGTGTGTGTGTGTCAGTCATTCAATGTGTGATGTTAAACAGGCCTGGCAGAGCTCTACCTCTAATGGTGCCCAGAGCGTGTGAGTGGTAAAGAAGCTGTCATAGCTATAATGAAAACCAGACATTAACGACAGCAGGCGTCCTCATCAGTGACTGTGCGTACATACACTACATGTACACAGACCTCTTACCCCTTAAACTAATTTTCTCACCTCCTAAAGCCCTGCCATTTATCTGGTGTTCTTGAAACAGCTTTTTTGAGGGAATGTAAAACAGTAATCAAGTGGCTGCTAAAATGTAAATACAACCACCATCTAACCCGAAATGATCAATGAAATATGCAAGTCAAATTTTAAAATAACAATTAAATGTCCACTTTACAATTCAACTTAATGATCTACCAACACAAAATAAGCAGTTTCCTGTTTTTTATGTGTTTCAGCCATTAACTTTGCTTACTGGCAGGGGTTTTTACAGACAAATACAGAGTGAGTCAATTCTCTCAGCGGGAACAATGCAGGGTGTATAATTTATACTTATAAATGTGTACTGGACAGACTCTGCTTTTCAATGAAAACCCTTGGTTGGCCTGAGTACCCAGAACTTTCAGGAAATGATCTGAATACTGATAATTAAAGGAATATTATAAAAAATAAAAATGTGTGATTTTTGCAAAAAAATGTTATGCAAAAAAAATAGTTAAATGCTATTTCCTATAATTTGGACAATATATCTAAGATGGTACCATAAAAACTGCAATCAAAATACAAAGATGATCAAATGTGAGATGTAACACCCTCCTCCTCTCTGACCTCCTGTCTAGACCCAGGCATCCTCCCCATCATGGCCAAGGTCCTAGTTCTGTCCTTCCCATTATTCCCGCGGTGGCTAACATGAATATATATATGTTTGTGTCTCTGTGTGTATGTGCGTACGCGCGTGTGTGTGTGTGTGTGGATATGTGTGTGCCTGGCCAGTGCAGCTGTGCTCTCAGACGCACATGAAGACGACTTTGCAGCTGTGAGTGTGTCAAGGCAAAGATGAGCACATGTTACTTCAGCAAGATCCTCTCAAACAACGCAGAGGAAACAAACGAAGTGTTAAATTACAGCATATGCTTTGAATAAGATTTAAGCGAACAGTGTAAATGAATTAAAAGTCTACATGTTTTATGAGTAATGAGTTTTTACTCGGTCTGATAACGAAGTCTGAGCTGACTTTTGTGTGGCTTTTGTTAAAATACTAAGCATGCGGTAAGATCACACTAAAGCATCCATTGTTTGTGCTAAATTGAATTCCTAACACTACAAACAACCCTGTTAGACCACTGAAGATTAGTTTCTGTCTGAAAGACGAAGCTGAGACAATTTCATCTCTTCGAGACCAAAACCAGATAAATAATGCTCTCTGAAATAAATGGCTCCTGTGCAGCCATGATGGCTCATTCTGTGATTGTTTGTGATTGTGTTGACACCCCCTGCTGGGCTGAAGACATCACTACCACACAGAGAGCGAGTTCACTACCAGCGACAATGTCCCATATCCAATCCCACTGCCAGCCAGGCTACAATATACAGAAGGTAATGAAACTCTGAAATCAACCTCGTACCTTTCTCCAGACTTATATCACCAGAGCACAAACACAAACATAGACACAAGAGAGAAAACAACCAAAAATAATATACTGAACACTATTGTACTGTATATCCTTAGCTTAAAAACGGCTGTGTGTGTATGTGTGTGTGTGCCTATATGTCTGTGTGTATGTGCACACTCAAGAGAGAAGGAGTCTAGACAGCTGTATCCCCGCCAGGTCTCTCCTTGCTAAGGAGAGTGAGAAATATATACTGTGCAGCTGCCGAAGACACAGTCGACCCACAAAAGAGCTATTGTGCGCCCACAGCAAAACAATACAGCTTAGCTGAGCTATGAGGAAAAAACCATTGGGATCAATAGAGAATTGCAATTAGCCCACATTGGCAGGAGCAGTGCCAGATTAGACACAGGATGTCGATTCCATTTCCTGCACTATCGGGCCCTCAAAGTTGGTTGGCTCACAGTGTAATTGGAGCAACACACATACAAGTTGGTAAGACGCTGTGGTGTGAAGATAGTGCATAAGGTCACGGTGATAAAGATAGCGATGATTATGATAATAATAATAATGATGAAGAGGTCGAGCAAAGTCAAAACACATATTAATTCCAGCAGAAACAGACAAACAATTTGAGTGTAATAAATAGCACATATCGTATCCATGAACATATTCGCTTAAAAAATTTTCAAAACATGTTTGTGCAGTGCTTCGGCTGAAGCAAATCAGCAAACAGCAAATCAGTGACCGGACTTTAACACTGCTTCTGATCAGGTAGTTTTTATGTAATTCATAGCTGCAGTTCTTTACATTCATCCTCAGCTTAAAAAACATATGAAACCCTTTACAAATTAAAATCTAATAATTTTCCATATGCATACTTTAATAATCTGAAAACTACATACGTGGACTGGCATTAGAAAAAAAACTCTACAACATACGTTTCTCTTCAGAGGCCTTAACACAGAGAAGCTCTTTGGCTGTCACTAAACCTTCTCAAAAGAAAAGCAGAACAGAACTGACTCGCCAATTACACGTCTTACCTTTAACTATGGCCTGGTCTTGCAGTACATCCCTTGAAATCAGCACAGAGTAGAAGCTTTGTGAGAAACCAGCTCGGCAGGGACCTTTGGAAGCATGCTCCCCATTATTCCTCTGAAAGGAAGAAAATACAATGTAACACATCAATAAACATGGATTCCATTGATTTCTTGCTTCTCTTTGACCATGAGCCTTGGACGAAAGCAGTATGCATACGGTGCGGCAGTTAAAATAAATATATTCAACAAGTTTATCAACCACACGCTCCTGGCACATTGCTAATTAAATACTGTTTAATAGCTGTCCAGCAATATCTGATAAAATGTGCTCCTGTAGCTCGCTCCATAGAAAAGCCGGCACATGATTAAATGAGGAGCGTTTTATTGTACTGTGCTCAGGGTCAAGTGAAACACACAATAAGGCAACTGCATGAATGCAGCAGAATTCTCTCATTGACTGTGGTACGGACACTTCCAGAGAATGGAGGAGAAACTGAACAGTGTATGTGTGTGAGGTGTGTGTGTGTGTGTGTGTGTGTGTGTGTGTGTGTGTGTGTGTGTTTGTGTGTGTGTGTGTGTGTGTGTGTGCGTGCGTGCGCGCGTGTGTGTTTGCACGCTTCCCAAATGGTCTGCAGAAAACTTTGCACCCAATCTTGAGTGCACACTGTTGGTTAAAATTGAACGATCCGACCCACTACAGCACAAGTGCCCGCGCACACACACATGTACACGCGCACACACACCGGTGCCAACGCGGCTGGAGTGTGATTGAAGAGGAGCTATAACGCACGCCGTTCTCTCCTCCAGGAAGCGAATAACGCCGGAGTAAAAAACATCTTTGTGTAATTTTCTAACACTGCCAGCAATGGCTTAAGTCACAACCGCGCAGAGAGAAAGATTTAGCAGAGCTGTGCGCCGTTCAGAGGAGCCCACAGGCGCCGACTTAATTCAGCTTTTATTGATTAAATGACGAGAAAAGGTTGAAGAGCATTTTATAACTATAACCTAACTACACTTTAACTTCGTGTAGGCTATTGCTGTTTAGGTCAGGAGAGCCTTGTAGAGGAAGGAGCCGCTCTTAAATCAGCGAGTTGAGTATATTAGTTTGATTATCAGCCTTGGCGATTAAAACGTGTAGTCGTTTTAACTTGTGCGGACTCGCAGCGAGCCAGAGAAAAAACCCGGAGACTATCAGAGTCGGAAAACACTCAATTGTTATAACTATCACTTTCTCTTTTATTTTTGCTCTAACACAGTAAAATTCATTAGGGAACCAATTAGCGTACTTGTAGGGAAATAACGACCGCAGCTGCGCTGCTGCAACAGCCCGCTGACACTGGACTCCATCCGACTGCAAGACTTTATTCGAGCTTATGTGCCATTGCTTTTCAAACCCCCCTCGTACTCTCACAACTCCGAGCGGTGCAGACAAAACAAATGAAAAAAATCTCACCCAGACTGTGTCAAGAAGAAGGGCTGCTGTCAGGACCAGAGCGAAGTCAGTTCTCATCGTGGCGAGCAAGCGAGCCAGGGGCTGCCTGGACGAAGGAACCAGAAAGAGGGTCGATTCGTAAAATCTTCTCCAGCGATTGTGTAAATCCCTCTTTCTTGCTCAGACTGTTCGTTACGTCCCTCCTCGCTCTCCGCGGGTGTGCTGCAGCTCTGCCCCGAGTTTCCCCGGCTCTCTCATCTGCAGGTGAGCGCTCCGCTCAGCACCAAGGCGCAGCCAGCGTCACTCTCCAACCCCTCCTATCACCCGGTGCAGGAAAACTCCACACACGCACTTAAAGAAACACTCGTTGGAAGCTTTGGGATCAAACAACCACACCTCTGACGTCTCTTCCCGAGGACCACGATATTTTAAAACCCTCCAGTACGGCGATGTGACGGGCTGCCCAGTTTTTATGGTTGCAAATGAAAGGGGTCGGTGAACCATAATTCGAGTCTATGTGCGCAAATGCATGGAAAAGTCATCAACCATTAGCCCGTTAAACTTCCAAACACCGCTTTATAACCATGTAGCTCCAACATCTGATATGTATATTATTATATTTGGTCAGTTTACTAATGGCACTGAAAGCGGAGAACGGAAAACACACCAGGTGAGATTTAGACATATGTCACACGTGCAGTAGGTTTACAGTGATCAGCACAAGTGAATAAATATTTAGTAAAACCATTCTCTAATCCCCATCCCTCCACCATGCTTCATCACTCCAAGACTAGTGACTTAATACCTTATAGAAACACATCACAAAACAGCAGCTCATCACCTTGATGGATTCTTAAGCTTGTCCTTGTGCGATAATGCCATAAGATGAAGTACCATCAAAGTACTGATGGACTCATTTTGAAATATATTTGAAGTGTAGAAGTAGATGTAGCATTCATATCTATTGACGTGTCTTGATTATTATGACATTTAATACCCAAGTCCTCAAATGTTAAGCAGCCTTTTTTTCCCTGCAATTCAAGTTGCTGGATTTAACTTCACTGGCTTTTACTAGATGAGCTCACTGAATGCTCAGAATACCTTTTTCAACAAAATCAAAATTGTATTTGAAACAGGGCCTTTAAAAGAGGAAATTCATCAAAAGTAAAAGTTCAACAAAAAGGTTGTTTCAAAAGGTTTTTCAATGTGAATCCTGATGCCTCTCACTAACTGAACGTAGCTCTCTTTGAACGGAGCTTCCTTCAACAAAAAATTGTTTTCGGTCTAAAAGGGTTGACAAGGCCACATTCGAGTATAATGTTGTTCAATACTGCCTCTTAGCAGCCTGTGCGCCTGAACCATGTCTCTCGGCTACATAAAACCTTTCCCTGTACAGAAACTCAGAATAATATGGAGGTCGCCCCATCGTTTTGGCCTTTTGAGCTACTAATGACCTTTATATTCTGCTGTCTTTGATTGGCAGACCGTTCTCCATATCTGCTCAGTGAGCCAATGGGCTCTAATCCTATCAAAAAGAGTATGACTCTGCATTAGTGGGCGGCTGCTCAGCCAATTTCCTCTGTGTGACATCCAGGCATTTTACCACCTCTCTCATTCCAGCCCCTCAGTCCCAAAGATGAGCTCCAACACTCCTATCCACAGTCGTTTTTGTTTCTGATGGGCTCTGTGACATAGCTATGATTTTTGTCCAGTTAAAGGGTGTGATTGGCAGTTCTCTCTCTCTGCCTCTGAGTGTGTGTGTGTGTGTGTGTGTGTGTGTGTGTGTGTGTGTGTGTGTGTGTGTGTGTGTGTGTGTTGTGCGTGTGTGTGTGTGTCTTTCACCAGTCAGACCTTGATACTGGCCAATTCTGTGACATCTCAAATTACATATTTTTTTTTTTTTCAACTGAATAATTCCTACAGTATTCATACTCCACCAATTTTACATGTCAGTGTATTTACCGGTCCTGGGTAATAGTACTGCATATGTGGGGGGAAATAAAAGAGTATAAAGCCTTTTGGGGCTGCAGAAGAGGCTGCGTGTAATTTGTTAAATTGGCACCAGTGATGTCACTCAGTGGCTAACTAAAATCTGGAGTAATGTCGGCTCCAGGTTTTGAAAAGCTGTCGCGCTTTGAGTCATTACAGTTTAAAAGAAAACAAATGATAAACATTGGTACAGCAGAACCATCACTTTTTTCATTCCTCGCATTCTTCTTCCTTTTCAAAACATGGTGCCTGCATTACCCAAAATGCAACTTACCCACTAAGTGACATCACTGAAGGCAATTAAAAAGATTCCTCTGGAAACTTTATACTACTACCACATATACAGGAAGGCCTGTAAACATGATTGGATGTGTAAAAGTGTTGTCCCCCGAATAGCCCATATCATCGTAAACATATAATTCCATGTTCATATAGGGATATGCTTTTAAAACACCTGTGCTAATTGAAGATGTAATGTAGTTTTAAGTTCTTAAAGATTGGATCCCCCCTTCATACACCCAAGAGTGGTTTGTTCCACTATACCAGGACACTCCTCCTCCACATTAGTGATCTTAAGAGTGTCTGTGGAGCAGTCTGTGGGAGTGTGTTGGTGGTAGTTGTTGACCTCCAGTAAGTAGCTACTTTGCAAAAACAAAGATGTGTCTGACATTGTGTATTTACTTCTACCACTCAATAGAATAAAGAACATTAGAGTTAGACCAAACTGCATTTATATGTCCATTACCTCGTGGTTGGTTCTCGTGCGTCAACATGGCTGCAATTTTGGTACTTAGCAGCCATGTCCTCTAACATGCTGTTACAACCATAAAATAATTCACCTTTACTGTCATTACTGTTTTTTTTCCATACATTTATCAAATAGTATTTTCTGTTCCCTTCAGGAATGGCTCTTCAGAATTTGTTTTGTTTTATTCTCCCCCCTAAAAAGTGAAAAGAATTATCCGTCATTGACGGTAATTGCAAATGATAATGTAGGGATAAAAGAAGGGTTGTCGTGGTTTAAAAATGAGCCCATGAGCAGCAACAACAACTGCTGCAGCCATGCTGGCACAGTCCAAGTTGTTCATACAGGAAAGCAGGTAAAAGGTGTTGTTTACCCTGATGATGTGTTGGAGATGTGCTGGTTCACACACACCACAGTGCAATCCTCCGTCTGCATCTCTTCATCCATCAGCTTTTCCCCCTGTAACAAATTTGAAAAAAAAGAACAAATCCACTGAAACAGAAGAATTGCACTATCAACTGCTAAGTTCTGCTAACTCTGTGAGCGATAACTACACTATACAGCATCTTCTATAGCTGCTTGATGTTAAAGGCCTCCCGCAGGCTCCTCGGTTGAGAGCAGCAACAGCAGGAGCAGTTCAGTTTTCCACAAGCTTACAAATACCTTGGCGGCATAAAGAACACACTTATCCTTGGACTGCAGTGTTACAATCCGCGTTACTGACCGAATTGAAGAGTTTACTGTTGTTGTTTATTAAAAATCCATCCACAACAGCACATGACCATATTAATATAGGCTTTGTGTTTGTTTAATATAGCCGAGCCTATAAGTTCTTCATTAATTCCCCGTGTGACTGAAATGAGCTGTATTTTTTAGGCCTAACGATGAAGCCTAATTCTCCGAGCACACTTTAATTTTACATTCTTGAATCACATGGCCATGCATTCCTTGTTCTGTGGACCAAAATTAAAAAGGCATAGAAAAAGAGATTTTTGTCTTGTCATGTCATTATTGGCTATATTATAGAAAGTATCAGTATGTTGTGTTTTATATGACTAAGTCTACAATTAAAAATGTCAGACGCTGATCCTTTGTCTGCCTGCTCATCCCTCCATGTCCAAGGCCATTCTTTTATTTAGAAAGATCTTGGCTATTTAATTGTTCTATATAGGTTATTTGGGCCCTTAAGTAATTATAAAGTAGTGTGGTAAGTAAGTAATGTATTACTTTATGCATACAATAATATTGTAAAGTAATATGTTACTTTAAAATGAAGGTAACTAGTAATATGTTATATGTTGCAATGTGAAAGTTAATTGCCCAACACTGTTGGACTGCTATTGAATTAGAGCTGGAAATTATGAGTCACTTTGCCATTTCAGAGCATGTCCTTAAGCTCAGTTTAGAGATAAGTAGGCACTGAATATGATCACTACATAGGCATATTTGTCAATGTTTGTTGAGTTAAAATGCATCCAGTCAAGTGCTTGTCCAAACTTTTAGTTTTAGTTCAGGCATGTAGAAGAGCTTTATACACGATTCATAGCTCAGCAGCCACCTATGAAAATCAGAGTTATCACTTCTGTAGCTTTAGCAGTCTTTTAGTAAGCTTTAAACCATGTTATTAATACAGGTAATCACAGCTGAGCTAACAATGGTGCTCTTAGTTATACCTGTGAGGGGAGCTCCACTGCTAAAAGCTACTGATGCGTTCAGTGACAACAGATCAGTCAGATCAGTCTAAATGTGTGTCATAGATTTGTTTCATATACGTTATAATCACCTCTATAATGAATGTTACCATGGAATGTAAATAAATGCAGCAGAACAGTTGAATATGAACATAATTCACCTTGCAAGGGTTCTGAGAGGAGGGGAAAATATTTTAGTTATAACACAACAAATCTTATTGGAGCTGTATAATATTAAATCATCCATCCATCTTTGCTCACAACACATTAGTCTTTCTGACCCTCGGGAGTGCTGAGGGTAACTACAGGTTAGGAACTTCTTTTTAAATACAAATATGTAAAATAATTGGTTATTTTTGTATCGGTGTCAGCCATGAGATGCAGGTGATTATTTGTATTGATATACAGTGATGCTGGTGATTATTTCAGCATCACTTTTAATGATATATCTATGCTGACTTAAAATGTTTGAGGACAAATGAGCTTATATTGTTTTAATATGGAGTATGTGCCCAGAACTCCCTGGGAAGCAGCTGAGTTGTTTATCCTCGTTAAATACCCCATTAAACCAATTTGGATAAATTCAAAAGGTACATGCTTGTTGAGCAGTTCAAAAATCCTCTTGCGTCTTATCTCTTATGTATCTTCATAATAGTAATATTATGTTGCTGTATTTTTCTTCCTTTTCACCTCATTCCTTGTTAACAGGGCACAGCGCTTTATAAAGACCAGTGGAAAAGCAGATGTTCAGCACTAACAAAATGATTTCCTCAAAATTGCATTGGAAGCACAACTGTTTCTATGGCTACCATCAATAAATGTATGAAGACTGGATAAACTGCTCCTTTCGTGTGTTGTTACAGGTAAGTGCAGATGTTACATTTATTTATATATTTATTTAGTTCATTTTTAGAAGGCACTTAATGGTAAAACACATTCTGTTCAAAGTCCAAACCTGTTGTTCATTGCTGACAGAATTTTAACCAAAATTGCACAGTAGGTGCAAAGGTTATATGGCCTCCATCCAATATAAGCAAAGAAAATACTTTTTTTTACATGTAATCAAGCTTTATTTTCTCCAGTCCACTGCTCACAAGTCAGGCACTGTACTTTAATCCAACACCATGATGCTAACTAAGGTAGCTAATCAGCCACTAACGTTAGCATGCTAATATTCCAGTTAAAACACTTCCCCTGAGATATGAAAATAAAATATTGTATATGCTGTTAAACTATACAAATACCAAACAACAACAGATACGTTTTAGCATAGTTAGCTAACTGTCAGCTCAAGCAGTACATCCATTAGTTTGGCAAGCTAGCTAACATTACTGTTAGCCGTTATCTAAACTATGTCAGCAAGTTTAGCAACCATACAGGAACCCAAAAAACTGACATTGTTGGATAAATATAAAACTTATTTGACTCACTTGCTCAGTAGTCAGCTGCTCTCTCGGGCTGCTTGTTAAATGCTGTTCCTCTCTGCTCTCTTTTATGACAGACTTGGCTACAACTCCTGCTTTTATCTGCAGCAGAATGGAAAACAGCCCACTGTCGAAGTGTACAGGAACAAACTGCAGCAAATGAAGCACAGGTGTAGCTAATTAATGACATTAGCAGCTAATCCATGCTAATTTATTAACAAAGAAAATGCACCTCATGTACAATGGACTGCCATTGCACTCCATATATGTGCTTAATTTCACAAGACACTAATTAATTATTTTTTTAAGGTGCTGTTTATGGATGTATAATAATTGTTATTGTGATTGCTCACAATGATTGCAAAAGAACAAGGAGGTGTGACAGAAAAAAACAACAACTTAAAAATTAAAAGATAAGTATTACAATTTTTTCTGTCTCTTTGGGAAGTTTGACTGGCAGCTCTGCAAAGTCAGATTTTGATTGATGTCCAATGGCGCCACTGTAAATGTGTAATTTCCTGTTAGCAGCAGGAGAATCAGTAAGTAGTCTGGAATGGGGAGGCAGCATTATTTCTTTGGAAAGGTTTTTGTAAACACTGCAAAAAAAAAAGGACAGGTTTATAATCACTACAAGGTTTTTTGCAGCAGTATTCAAAATTTGCAGACAGTCTGCTAGGGTTGTTAAGTAGTGGACATTTTTTTTAACATGTCTTTGGCAGAGTTTTCAAAGACATATATCGCTCATTGTTAAAACTGCTCATGCGAGCATTAGCCAAATAACAAATCAGTCGTAATCCTGAAATTTGGGAGCGTTTTGTAAAACTTAAGAGTTCAAGAACAAGCCAACAGGAATCCTCTCCGACTCTGGTTTGCCTTTGAATCATTCAGGGGTGCCTTGCGTGCCTTGAATTTGTATTTCAAGATATATTTGTCAGCTTGAAGGTTTTCACGTCAGTTTGAAAGTAGTGGCACTTCTGCTCTGCTATTGAATTAATTAGATCTTACAGTATATAGATACCTTACAAGCTCATTCGTACAAGCTCAAAACTGATCCTTCCCAATCACACATTTCAGAACGCCTCTCTTGAGAAGCCATTGTTAAAGTAGGAACTGCCCAACACAAACACAAGGACTGCACGTATCAAAAACTGTCAGCAAGTTATAGGAGTTGAGAGCAGTGGGAGCCCTTATTTCCTGAAAAAAAACAGCTATCTTCCAAACTCCAATTGAGGCTTGCCACTGTCTGGTGTAGAGGGTGCTTCATTATGTCATCTCATATTACTGCAATCCAAAATACTTAAATAAACTCAAGCCTGGGGAGTAGTAAACAGCCACACATCCTGGGTCTGATCGAAGGGAAAGAAAGTAGGGGAGACAGGCGGCATGGCTCTAAGTCGTCTGTAAGCATATTCTAAGGGGCCCAGTCATCGTGCTCTTCTGATAATGATGCTCTCATTACCCATTGGGATGCCAGGCATGTCCCATACACTAAAGTCATTAGGGATCTCACTCCCTCTGTCTCTCTGTTCCTCTCTCTCTCTCTCTCTCTCTCTCGCTCTCACACACACACACACACACACACACACACTGTTTCTCTGTTTTTGTCTCACTTTCTCTCTCTCTCTCTCTCTCTCTCTCTCTCTATCGCTCCCTGTGAACTGATTTGGCCATGGTTTGGGTTTCCGTTTGTATTCCTGTCTCCACTTGACTCTGGGCCCATTAATGCAAATTATACTGAGAAACGAAAGAGAGCAAAAGTGCAAAGGGTAAAAAGTAAACCCGCTGAGTGTAGTACCAATCTTAAAAAAAAGCTTTCTTAAATTTTTTTTTTTTTTAAAACTGTTAAATTATTCTCTCTTTATGTGCCACCAGGGACCTTCCTCTTTGTCTGAATAGTCACTCAAGACAGAGGTTATCATGTTGCATGCTAGACTAGCTTGTTAAAGAATATGACTGATATGTTTTTTGGGAAAATTGGATTCTCATGAAGGACAAGGATATGATCCCATCCTTTCCTTCTGGATTATGTGACTGCTGGGGTTTCCACGTCCTGGCCCCAGCATCCTGTGCTATTGCTCACGGTTGACACAGGAGGCGAGGCCTTCAAAGGTTGATGATGGATCCAAAGACTCGTTGACAGTTCTGGAACAATGACCCAGGCAGAGATCTGGGAAATTCTGGGCTTGGAGCAATACAGAATACTATTGTTTGATTTCCCACCTTTGATGGAGACACAGTGGAAAGAAAATGCAGCTGGATATCCCCAGTGGCATAGCAGTGGCATAAAGCCTTATGATATTCAGACATCACAAAGCCAGCTGCAAAGTGGTCAGCTGAACAATGTGGCGCAGTGGGTCCCACAGCCTGCAAATGCACATGGCAAGTAAATAAATGGTCATGGGAATGTAGCAATTGTGCCATTCAAATTTAGTCATTTTTTTTTAAATGAATCACGTAAATCCTGTTGTTTGTTAAACTGTTTTTAAATGTGTGAGATATGTGAGGTTTCCTGGAGAAATCTCTGGGGAAACGAAAGTTCCGCAGTTCGGTGGAACTACCATCAGTCGAAAATGTGTCACAGTAACTGACGCACTGGCAGCACTTTCAAGGCTTCAGAAGAATCAACTAAGTGTGCTTAGCAATAATAAGAGCTTGTCCTCCTCAGGAAAACGTAATATAAGTTAAAAATCAATAAGAGATGCATGTTGCTAGGCAGAGCCCTCTACTGGCTGTATTAGTTATTACAGCTGTAGGGCACTCTGAGGAGCAACAAGTCTGTATAGGGTTGGGGTCAAGGCTGGTGGATGGATTAAAATAAGCAAAAGACTTTAATTCAGGGGGCTGGCTGCTACACATGGCCAGCGTGACACGACAAGTCCATCGTGAGTTTTTTTGGCTTGGATCTCAAACCCTGACGTTTATTTCAAACCCTAACCAATTAGTTATGTTGCCTAACCCTTGAAGCTCCTTTTAGTAAGATAGTTGATTTTACAGTTTCACTCCAAACTTGCCAAATACTGACGCTTTAGGATGACGGCGGACCCAACCTACAAACCCAAAGCGGCAGTATTTGACGAATTGGGAAACCCAATGCATCAGTATTACTTTTTACTAACGGGAGGTTTAACCAAGTACTGTTACTGGAAAAATTGTGAGCATACGATGAAAGTCTGGTAGATGTTTTGCTTTTAATCTGCAACAGCTAGTGACCATGTGGTTTTGGGAACAGTAATATAAGCAGTTTTGGGCGATGCTGACAAATCGACATATCTAGTTGTTCAGTTACGATGATGGTTAGTAATATATACTAGAGTCGCTAACCTAGATCTTCAAAAATGATACAGCTTACCAAATGCCAATCTACCAACTGTTCTAAGTGAATGGACATGGCAGAAGTCGCACCCATCATTTTTTGCAAGGTATCACGGGGGATAGAAATACAGTGGAAACACCTTTACTACCCCCCCTATCACACAATAAGTCTGATATGATTGGCATTTCATTATCTCCATTGGCTTTCATGTGCAGCTGTCAATCACAAATTCTACCTTTAGCGGCGAATGAAACGGACAGACCGTTCCGCCAACTGCAAATCACCTTCCATTCTTTTTTATTAACAAAAGCCCCATCGCACAATGTTGCCTGTGTGGCCACAGGAAAAAAAGAAACATCCTGGCGCTTTCATGTGCAGCAGGTATGATGCGGGTGCTATAGCCTATGAATGGACAAATATGAGGGGGCTATGAGAGGAGAGGTGCTAAAATGATTCCTAGGCAGGGAGAATTTTTAGCAGCTATGGGAGGCACTCAGTGGAGATGCCCCTAAGGCTGATAGAACGCTTTGATCAGAGATGGAGGGACACGCCTGTTAAAAATCAGCAGCCGCCCGTTCCCCCTCTATCTCTTTGTATTCCTCTCTTTCTCTATCCCTCTTTCTCCCCCTCCGTTGCTCTGTCTATCCCCTCAATTTATATCCCGTCCTCTCTCATTTGCCCTACCTTCCCACTGCCGCTTCTGTCTCTCCTCCATCCCTTTTTTTATGCAAACATATACATACCGAGGGGTCAGAGCAGCCGTCTTGTTTTCCACCATGCTCCAGCTCATTCCTGCTCCCCAGGTGGTTGCTTAGTCGTGCCCAGAGGAGGCAGTAGCACCACCGGACAGATGGCCCATAGCGCTCCCTGACACCTATCATACCCATAAGACAGGCAGCATTAATAAGCCTACAGCACATGCACATGACTTCCTGCAATAAACAGACACTAATAAATCACACAAATCCAATCCGGTTACAATAAATGCATGAAAGCAGTACAAGTACAAAAACACAGCCGCAGCTTCAGACTGATTGCGCCCAGATTTTTGTGCTGTTCGACACAATATTTCAATTGCTTTGATTTCACGGCAGCACTTGCATTTATTCTGAAAACACGTTCCCAGTGATTCGGTTTAGTGGCTCACTTTATGTCTTTTCCAGGGTTGGCGCAGTGTGGGGATTCTCTGACACTGAGCAACAGTAGTGAGTAAATTATTCCATTCAATTATCTGAGCATTTGCTCAATATAAATACCATCTGGGTGCTTGAAATAGATTAGTTTAAGGCCATACTAAATTATTAAACTATTCCCAGTGAACGAGTCCCCATTCCCCTTTAAATGAGGCAGACTTATGGGGTTCAGACCAAGCCTCTGGTCGTGTGACGCACTTAAATTGTGTCTGCCTGGAACACTGCGGCAGGATTCCCAACAGGAATGTGAAACCGGGATCCACCAACCACTTGACCCTCGGTTCTGTCCACTGCCCAAACAGTTTGCAGCATTTCCCAGACGAACAGGCCTGGCCTTGCTAGCATGACGACAGAAGTGGAGAACATCAGAGAAAATGCTTGGACTAACTCAGTATATTACTCTGGACCATAATGTATTTGGCGTAGAGAGTTCTCCACCACATTAGCTCATACTTCACCATGACCTCAATCACTCTCTCTCTCTCTCTCACACACACACAAACTCAGCTCTGTCAGACAACAGACCCACAGCGAAGTATTTCTCATTTATTTGGCTCATTCCCGCCAGAGGTCCACATCAAAATGTGAACATATGGCTGCACCGCAATGTGCAGACACCACTATCCTCTAAACTGCTGTAGTGCTCAGTGCTTCGGGGGCTTGTATGCCTCGACAGTGCACACACCAACACACATACAGTACACTTGACATCCCAAAAGCTTTCAGCTCTGCGTTAGAGGATTTTTAACCATCTTATGATCTGTGAAACATCAATAAAATGTCCTTGCCAGGGCCTTTTTTTTAAGAAACGTTCCACCAGACAGCTAAATTAATATGAGACTTCATACCAGAGGGCAGGGAGAGAATCTAGTGACTCGAAGGAAACGCTCAGAATTCAAAAGATGCCTTAGAGTGAAAAGACTAACAGAAATTAATGTGATAACATTTCAGACTTTGTGTCTAAATGTGTACTTCTACTGGATTACTAACACAAATCGCTCCTTTAACTCTCCAAACAATGGAAACACAGGGAAAACTCAACTGGTGGAATCAGCTTGAAAGGATTTAATTGCCACGTGTATGCACTGTATTGGGATTAATCATATATTCAGATTGCTTTCCAGTGTCAACGGTTCTGTGAGGAAACTAACGCTGTCCTCAGACACACTTGAGTGCATCTGCTTATCAATCAAAAATTGTACGACTTGCTCACACTTACATGTAAGATTCCTAACCAGATGATTTACACTTTCCTTGAATTAGAGATGAAATGTGTGTTTGTATTCTGTGGGGGATTTGATTAATCAATATCAAAGTCGCCGTCTTCCCTGCAAGTACTTTGATAAAGGCAAACCTTTTCTTTACTGCACACAAATAAGATCTGGGCGATAAGTGTTTCCCTGGTGTGGCTTGGAATAGTCGCTGGGGCTTAGATCAAGATATTATATCAGGACTTGTATGCTGTGGGATGCTTTTTCAAAGATGCAATCTCACAGGAGAACGCACTTAATCTTTTCAAATCAATTATGTGCAACTGCCATATTTATTAAGTAGCCACAATCGTTTCTTTTACGTTTTTCAACAAAGAAAGCTGCATAAATAAAAAGCCTCACTCAGTAAAAAGCCCCTTTCTTCTTTCTAGTTGCAAGCGCATGATCAAAAATGGTTAGCTGGTACCTTGAACGGCATTCAGACGCTTTATTTTTCACTCGACTGCACAAAAAGCTTGTCAGTAGGCATAGTTTCTTCATTTCGCTTCTTTTGCAAATCATGGGGCTCAGGTGTCCCCGAGCAAGGCTCTTTACAATGAGATCTTCCATTCATCACTTCCACCTAGCATAGAAATGAAACACAAAAACAAAGCACTGTTACCAGCGTTTTGGAGAGCAGGGCTGAGACACTCCATCAAACAGCACATCATCGAAACACACTTTGAAAGAAAAATAACTTCCTCTATCTCACTGCAGATCGCGAGAGCCATTTTTCAAAGACCAAGTATAATGGAAATTATGAAAAGGCAATTTCACCCTTGGGTAGAATTGGGGCGACCCAGTGCAATGCTGGCATTGTGCTTTATAATGTTGGGTTGTAAACACTGAGATACAGGCCTGCAGGTTGTTGACACATCTCCTCGGTGCATGGTAATGTTAGCCGGAGCACCAAAAAGGCCACAGTTCAGAGAGCAGGATAAGGTGCCGTGCTACAAAGTCTAAACTCCTTTTGTTTGTGAGATGACGATGTCTATCGTCTATCTATGAGCTGCAACTCCTTATCTTATGAAAAAAAGTGAGACTTTTTTCCCCCCAATCTTTGTATATTGTCTTTGTACAAGTTTCTGCAACTCAGACACTGGCATTACCAGAACAGCTGTGTTTGGCCATAACTCCACGGCACAGCAATTGTGAGATCCTGAAAATATGTTGACCAAAGTTCTCTATGCGAGTAGAGCAGTTGTCATAAAGCAGTGTTACAAATATACAAACTCAAAGCTACAAAAAAACCTTTACAGATTCAGTGAGCATAATTACACAGCACCCCTTTAAAAACTCTAAAGTGAATAAATAAACTATGCATATCAGATTTATGACAAGTTTTTTTTTAAGGTTTTTAAAATCAAAGCAACATTATGTAACTTTTGTCCCTTAAAAAACAGCTTCAGAATCATTTTAATGGTAGAGTGTCTTGTAAGAGGGTGAATGGTGTCTCTGTCTCAGCCACTCCACTGCCCTATCACTATGTTTCTGCATCATGTAACTTCAGTGAGAGAGAAAGATCACAGCGTTACATACGTGTTTAGTTCAACATACATGTTTTCTTTTTTTCAACTTAGATTTTATTAGTTTTTTGCCAGAGAAACAGATAACAATACAGTTCATCAACATCGTTGCCGGGCAGTATTATTACATCCACATCTTCCATAAAACAGATTTTACATTTAGGGATATGGACAAGGGGGTTTGAACAATTTTCCGTGTTTGGTAGTGTACAGGGCCTACGAGGAAAAAAACAAAACAAACAAACAAATAAAACAAAACAGAGACATCACCTCAAATCTTATGTTAACAAATATGCTCTCCATTTTGACCATTTTGTAAAGTATAAGTCATTCTTCAGTCTGAGTAAGAAAGTCAGTCTCTCCATCTCATGGGCCTCTGCGACGACCTCAAGCCA
The DNA here is from genome assembly GCA_900302685.1 of Spondyliosoma cantharus. Classification (NCBI taxonomy): domain Eukaryota; kingdom Metazoa; phylum Chordata; class Actinopteri; order Spariformes; family Sparidae; genus Spondyliosoma; species Spondyliosoma cantharus. The sequence goes on from OMLP01012720.1 coordinate 68,641, forward strand.
ATTCTCTACCGTTGGTGGATCAATCTGTAGCCATTTACGAGTTCTTGCTTTCTTTGCTGCTACTATCAGTATTTTCAAAAGATATCTATCATTTCCTGTTATTTCCTCTGGCAGGTCACCCAAATAAAGTGATATGCATGTAAACGGAATCTTCCTGCCAAGAATATGTTGCATCGTTTTCCAAGTACGTCTCCAAAATAGTTGTATCTTTGGGCAGCTCCAAAAGATGTGGTGGTGGTCTGCAACATCATCCCCACATTTTCTCCAACAGTTGTGGTCTATTGATGTCAAGTATGTCTTCATTTTAGGAGTGATGAAAAAACGGACAAGGTTCTTCCAACCGAATTCACGCCAATAGATGGAGCAAGAGGTAGAGAAGGCAGTTTCGCACATGTTCGCCCATTGCTGATTGGATATCTTATCATTTAATTCTTTCTCCCATCTCTCCTTTATATAGGACGTGGTAGCCCCCCTCCCCTTCATTATTCCCTGGTAAAGTTTAGAAACTACTGATTTAGAGCCACCCGTGTATGCATTAACTGTTAATTGTATTATTTCATTGGGATCCGTAATTGCCTCATTTTTTTCCAATTTCTTTCAAAAAATATTGGCGTAGCTGTAGGTATCTAAAAAAATCATATTTTTCTAAATTATATTTATCTCTCAGTGTCTGAAAATGTTGTAATGTGTTTTTCACCATTATGGTACAGTAAGCAGTAATACCTATTTTCGACCAGCATTTAAATCGAGAATCCATACAGTTCGGCTTAAAGGTTCCATATTATGAAAAACTGACTTTTTCTGGGATTTGGGGTGTTATTTTGGGTCTATGGTGCTGCCACATGCCTAGAAACTTTGAAAAAAGACCATCCGTGCTATTTTGAGTGAGATACAGATTTCTGACAGTGTCTCCCTGCAGTTTCCAGATATGCAGTCAAATTTGGCTTCGGTTACCGACGTCATTGACTGATCATTTGCATATTCACACACACTACCCCCCCACAAGATATTAGCTGCCAGACTGAGCCACCTCAAAGACGCAGTGTTAGCACACAACTCTCATCATTCACATTACAGAAGTGAAGGGTTGTAAGTGTTCTAGATTGCAAATTGCTTTTGATCAAGTGTAACAATGAGTTGTTCCAGCCTTTAGTGCTTTAGTGTATACTGTAACAGTGCTGTCATGTGTTGCTCCTATCCATATCTGTGAAGGCTGTGCAGGTAAACTGTGATCACTTGTTGAGAACATTTGCCCATTTCTTGCAATTGTTTTCATGTTTGATTTTCGTTTTACTGTTCAAGACTCTACCTGGCTGCACTGCATTACAAAGAGAATGCTGATAGAGGACAAGCCACCACATCATCAGGAGATCCTCTTTTCAAACTGAGCTTTCCAAAGTCCAGGAAGGGAGAGTGCAGAGCCAAACCAGTGAGGACAGAGGTGACATTCTGTAAGTTTTACAATCTTTTATTTAAACCCCTCAAATTAAAATAAACATGACATAACACAAAAGGTTGAAAATAAACTCAAACAAATACAATCTGAAGTCTTTTTAAGATGATTTTCAAAATAAATAATAAATAAGGAGAATGTATAAATAAGAAGTAATAAGGAGAAATAAGAGAAACTTTACAACACTGCAGCACAAGGCTTTTTGGTTCTAGGGCAATTTTCCTGTAAACATTATTTTTTGTTTATTGCACTGCAGACTATGGTGATGCACTGTTGGACCTGATCTTCAAGAAGGTTTTCCAGGACCCTGCCCCATATGTGAACGAGGTGCTGAAACTCATAATCCCTGAAGACC
>OMLP01012721.1:0-19489 GCA_900302685.1 Spondyliosoma cantharus
AAGCGGCCGAAATGAGTTTCCTCCGCAGGGTGGCGGGGCGCACCCTTAGAGATAGGGTGAGGAGCTCCGTCACCCGGGAGGAGCTCGGAGTAGAGCCGCTGCTCCTCCACATCGAGAGGAGCCAGCTGAGGTGGCTCGGGCATCTTTATCGGATGCCCCCTGGACGCCTCCCTCGGGAGGTGTTTCAGGCATGCCCCACCGGGAGGAAGAGACCCCGAGGAAGACCCAGGACACGCTGGAGTGACTATGTCACCCGGCTGGCCTGGGAACGCCTTGGGATCCTCCCGGAGGAGCTGGAGGAAGTGTCCGCGGGGAGGGAAGGCTGGGCGTCCCTGCTCAGACAGCTGCCCCCGCGACCCGGCCCCGGATAAGCAGAAGATAATGGATGGATGGATGGATAAGATGATTGAATGAACCAGAAAAACAAATCAATGTAAATCTCATGTCCAAATCTCCTGTCCAAATTGCTAACCACTGTGCAGAGTGGATTGATCAAATTTATCCGCTACTTCAGAAATTAGGCCAGATGGCAGTCATTGGAACTCAAGACTGCCATCATATATATGCTCTTTACAAGTGTATGTAAACTTTTGAGCACAACTGTATAATGTTACCCTTTCACAAAGGGGTTGAAAAGATAACTTCTTCTATGTGTGTATTTTTGCCTGAGTCGCAACGCCATGAACATTATTGGTTAGTTGAAATTATGACCTGGAGCAACACAAACTATGATGTTCCAGGAACAACACCAACTCAGCAATATCGGATTGTGCGTAGTATTATGCAACTTACAGTTGTGGTGATAGAACTAGTAGTGGTAGTAGTAGTGATAATAGTAGTAGAGAAAGTAGTAGCAGTAGTATTGCTTGTAGGTAGAAGTAGTGGTAGTAGTAGTAACAACAAAATTAGTAGTGGCAGAAGTAAAAACAAAGGAATAATAGTTTCAGCAGAAGTAGTAGCAGAAAAAAAGAAAAGTCTCATGGAGCATGGCTCTCACTGTAGCTCCATTAACTTTGCGCTTTCTGTGCCGTTGGTGACAGTCAAGAAAGGCATATTATTGGCATCATTACTATTAAACAACTGACATAGTCGTATACGCCTATAATTTGCATCATTTGGAAATGTTATAACATAACAAGGGCTCCGGTGTGATTGTAGCCCCCACCCCAAGCATTGTTATCCAGCCTGCAACCTGGGTTTCTTTTCAGATACACTGTCACTAATGTGCTAATGCACTAATGTTGAAGTTGAACTTATGGAATTTCATTTGATCTCATTGATCTTTTGGGTTATTATGTACATGCTTCTTCCTTCAGAGACTAGAAACAGGCATAAAAGTATAGGTTTTGCTGTCTGTTGTACACTATGGCTGCCAAAGAAAAGCTAAAGAAAAAAAGAAAATCCATTAGCACACATGCTAGCTGGTCATATTTGATTTCCCATAATCCATTTTCAACCAACTTGACCAAATAGGTTTGTTATTGACTTTGGGAGGCTGATCTGAGAGAGAGAGAGAGAGAGAGAGAGAGAGACTTTATTATGTGTATTTTACCTGCAGTGGTGTGTGGTCTGCATGGGGATATTTACACAGGCTGGCCATTTGGTAACACCAGGAATGATACATTGAACTAAAACTTCCATTGATGGGATGACTGTTTTTTTTAAAACACACAAGTAACAAGAATTGTTTTGGTATTTGTAAAACAAACATTTTAATTTCACATACTGCATTTGAGAATACAAAAACAAGTTTATAGTGAGTTGGCAAGTGCACGTTAAGATCCCCTCCACATGCATTAAGGCATACAAAAAGTCTTCTCCAGCACATCCCAAAGATTCACAATGGGGTTAAGGTCTGGATTCTGTGGGGGCCATCAATGAGTGAAATGATGTCTCATGCTGCCTGAACCACTCTTTCACAGAGCCGGATGAATTGTGGCATTGTCATCTTGGAATATGCCTGTACCATCAGGGAAGAAAAATCCATTGATGGATGATGGATTTGATGGTCATCCAGTATTCAGCGGACTTCATTGCTTGGGTACATAATGTTGCTGAACCTAGACCTGACCAACTGAAGCAACCCCAGATCATAACACTGCCCCACAGGTTTGTACAGTAGGCACTAGGCATGATTGGTGCATCACTTCATCTGCCTCTCTTCCTACCCTGATGCACCCATCACTCTGGAACAGGGAAAATCTGGACTCATCAGACCACATGACCCTTCCATTGCTTCAGAGTCCAAGCTTTATGCTCCCTAGCGAATTGAAGCCTTTTTCAAGTTTTTTTTTCAAAGGTTTTCAGGTTTTAATAATGTGTTGGATAGTTCTTAACCCAATTTTAGTAGTTTCAGATACTCAAAGTGCCACTGTAACGTTAAATACATTCATTAGTATCTTTAGTTCTAGCAAGAATACTCACCCTTTCAGTGAGACAGTTAATATTTCATGTTAAATAATGCTCTGTCTTCTTCTACACATCAAAGGTCATACACACTCACTACATTTTTTAGTTATGCTGAATAAATGTGCCTCTACACTTGCTGACATTACAGCAACATGTTAGAATAACTGAAAGCAGTCCCTCTAATCATAAAATATGTGTGAACCCCATTGTGAACCTGCCTGTGTAGGCACATCTTACTATCTGAATAATGTGCTCCTTTAAATAGCAGGCAACAGACTGCACCTTTGACTTTAGACCAGCTTTTTGTTGTTCTAAAGTGCAAACACTCTCTGCTGCTTCAAGATAGCACTCTAATGTTTGATCACACCTCACTTTAACCAACACACCCAGGGGCGCAAGGGTGGGCGCAAGTACATTTGCTATTTACACAAACGTTGGTGCAGGGCCTGAAAATAACAATGATGACAGTTTAAATATTGCTAGTTTGCTGCTACAATAAAATGTTAAAAGACTTACAGATTTTTTTAGCTGCAAGTTGATTCTTACTTCAGTGAGATTTACTATCTCAACCACACATTCCAGATAAAATGTCTGCACTGTACTAATAATCCACTCTCACAACTATTCATTTTAGTCATATTTCCCCTTTCAGACATTTACATATGTTTCCACCTCCGATATATCTAAAAGCTTATACTTGTGAAAAAAACATTTAAGGAGCAGTTACTTTTGTTTCTTCATTTCAGCAGCAAAGAGGATTATTTTGGTCCAAATATAAGGAAACTGTTGCCTGTCTCAGCATTGTAGACTACTGTATTGTATTTTGCAATGTGCAGAACAGGTGTCTGTACATAATAAGTGTTGTTTATGCAAATTGTAAAATTCCAAAATGATTAACTGCAAATGATTTCTACAATTAAGATAGTTTGGCAAATCCAATGAAAAATTAAAAAGTTACACAAAAATGTAAGGATTATAACATAAGATGTTCTTGCATGAGGCTCAATCTCCCTATAACGGTGGGTACATTTGAAATCATGAAATACAGTTCACTATGGCCTCAAAGAAAATGTCAGCATGAACTGTGATATACTATATCAATGGGTGTGTGCATGTGGATGGGTGGGGATATTTAATAGATATTTAATGTGGCCAATTTCAAGTACCCTTCCATAACATGAGTCATAGTAAATAAAGTAAAAATGTAAAAATGTCTATCTCCTGTTGTCAAGTTGTATCTAAGGTTTCTTCTTTTTACTGGAGTAGAAAAGCTTTCCACTGCATAAAAACCTTATGGAATGGTAATGATTGCTCCAGGTATTACTCTCATTTAAAGTTAGCTGTCATATTACTTGTTCACTCAAATGTAAAAATGTAACAGACAATCAAAAAAATACTTTTATGGTGATTGCCATTTCCTTTATTGCCTGTTAAGGCTGCTCTAAAACTATCCAATCAAGTCCATCAATCAAATTCATAGTACGTTCATGACAAAATATTTTTTTTTTTTACTTCATTCCATTGTTTTACACAGTCCAAAACTCTGTAGCTCATGCTCTTTTAGTTTCGCCGGCAGTCCAACTTACACAGTAGTCATTACTTTAAGTGACCCAGTGCGGAAGCGCAGGATCTTCTTCTTCAGGGCATGTGAAGCCTTAATCTTGACAAAAGCCTTGGGCTGCAGAGGTGCTCCGGGGTGGGCAGGAGGTGATGGGAGTGAAAGTTGAGGGGGTAGTTGTTGGGGCCAAACCAGACCACCACTCTCACCTGAGTCACTGGACAAAGAACTTGAATCTGGAGAATCAGCCTCACTCATATTGGATTCACCTTGAGGGTAGCCCTCACTAGGCTGACATAGTTGAACATGGTCTCTCTCTAACTGGTATTCCATGTGCTGCTGATGATGCAAGTGATAGTGTGGGTAGGCATATGATGCAGGTATTGGGCGGGATTTGCGTGTGCGCTTTCCACAATGGTTCTTTTGGTTTGAAGATGAAGAGCCTTGCATAGGTGGCTTGTGAGCCTCGTCCTGGCTGAGCTCAAGGGTGGACTGCCAGTGCCAATAGTTACCACCTCCCTGATGTTGTTTCTTGCTCCTGGATTGACTACTGCGGCTTCCCCTTCCACCGCTTCCACTTCCTCCACCATCTCTCTCCACTGTGTTGTATTTGCACTCTGGAACCCTTTGCAGACTGTTCTCTGACTGAGACCTACATGCCTTCTTTCCTGGCTTCCTGCTGGCACCACTTCTGTCGTCATTGGAGCGACACTTCTTTGGGCCCCCTCTGGATCTTGATGGTTGGATCTGAAATGCAGTGGGCTGCTGCTCTTGATGAAGATGTCCTCTGTCTGGAGGATATACGCTTTGGTTGGCTTTGGGCACCCCAGAATCCTTGTAGGGGTTTGAATGGTGATGAGCATAAGCCCTGGTTGCTCGGCAGGGCCGGGCTGGAATATACTCTGCGTTGACCAGCTCCACATCAGGTGAAGGTGGTTGGTGAGGCTTTGACAGAGCTGGAGGGGAAGGGTAGTTGTGGAAATGTTGGGGTGAATCAGGCTCGCTGCTTCTGGAGTCTGGGTGGGCTTGCAGAACTCTGAAAGATGAATAGTCCAGCACGGTTGAGTGGGAGGTGTTGATCATGGAGGCTTGTCTAGACGTGTGATAAAGCCCTCTTTGATTCTGGACATTTAGCTGGGGATGGTGTTGGTACAGGAATGGGGCCTCTTCAGTAAACCCTATCTCTCTGTAATGTTCCTGATCAAGATTATTGCAAGCCTGTAGAGCAGTTCCCTCTGAAACCTGGGACGGACTAGCGATCTCTAGAACAGACATCTGGTTTGGGGAATGTTGCTCCTCCTTGCGGCATAAACTACTTTGTCTTACTACACTTGCAGCTCGGGTATCATGTGCTAGGCTGGTGCGATGCTTTGAAGGGCGTGTAGGTAGGACTCTACGTTGGATCAACCCAAATATATAAGTCTCTACTTTTTGGGCTTGTTCATAATCTTCCTGACTAGGGTCAGCATCCTTCATCTCCCCCAAGGCACCAGTAACCATGAACTGTCTTGATGGATCTGACAGCCATGTTTCTCCTGTTTCTGTCTCTCCAGTCTCCACAGGTTCTGAGAGGGAATGAGGGACCATGTGGTGGTAATATGATTCAGGAAATCTATTTTGCTGAGCTACTAGGACTCCTGAAAAACACAGCAAAGACAAAACAGGTGATTAAAATGAATCATTCATGTTACAATTTTAGTAAAAAAATATTCTGCTTTTGATGTACAAACCAAATGGTCTGTACTAAAAAATCCTGACCATTGCAAATCCTGACAGACGCATCACCCTTACAAAAAGAAGGGTGTACTCTTGAACTACTTCCTGAATAATTTTAAGAGTTAAATCACACAGTCATTATACAGTATTAAATAGAAATACCTGGCTGCAGGGTGTCAATTAGCATATGCATCATATAAGGACCCTTCTGGAACTACACCAGTAGTTCCACTGAAAATGTCCATTTCCTGTTCTAAATGTTGTCCTGTATCTAAAATGAGTGGGTTTGGCATCAGCTGGCTGCAGAGACCTTGACGTTACAAATATATGGAAACTGTAGTCCTTTGGTGCATCATCCTCTGAACACCACAGGATGGCACCTGTAACTAGGGTTGCCAACCGCCCCTTGAAAAACGGAATCCAGCAAGGCTAACGACGACATGGATTCACAGGACACTGCAGACGGTATGCCTGCCACCACGAGCAGTAACATTACTCCCCCAAGAAAAAAAAAACAGAAAAGGCTGCAAAAATACAGACTCGAATGGGAAAAAGAAAACGTGGCTGGAAAAAAGTGTAGATAATGTCTACAAGGCGCACTGCACTGTCTGCTGACGCACTGTTTCTATGGTGAACTGTTTGACATGAAACAACATGCTTCTTCTAGTGGTCGACACATTAAAAACGTGAGGGACAACATGGTGGACCCTTGACCGGTTTGTTGTCCACTAGGCAACACCAGAGGCAGATATGGTATGTAAAAGAATAAGAATGTTTTTTAAGTCCAACAAATGTCAGTATTTTATGGCCAAAAAAATTGTTTAGTGTAATAAACACATACAATTGATAGATGAATACATAAAATAGATAAATAATACATAAAAGTAATACATAGATGAATATTAGATAAAGAATACACAGTATACTGTATACATACATATATACAACCTTACACATGTCAGTTCAAACAGTCCATAGATAGATAGATGTAACGTGCATAATTTATACTGCACAGACAGTTGATATACTACATATGAACTATATATCAGTAAGAAAGTAACAGCTTTCTATTGTTTTCTGTTATGTTAAGTAGGACAGTTCTGTTAAATAAATATTTATTTTATTCCGTCAAGTTTAGTAGGACAGATTTCTGTTAAAAGTATTTATTATTTTGCACTAAAAAATAAATTGTTGAATAATTTTTTTCTATGTATTCGTATCACTGAAAAAAATGCATCGAATTAAATCCAGATTCGAGTCAAATTATTTAAAAATCTTTTCACACACACAAGAAAAAGTCAACATTTTTGCCAAGCCGTCGGGGGGGGCCCTGCCAACTAGATGTCCCTTATTTATTTTTCAGGGAGTTGGCAACCCTAGAACTAGCTAGCGCAGCACATCGTTGTATTTGCGTTGTGGCTTTTGTATTTGACCTGACACCTCTGGACCACCACAGTAAGTAGTTTGCTGCACTTTTAAAGGTGTTCTTGTGCCATTAGCTCGCTGATAGCTTTTGCGATATGTCTGCCTAGTCTTGTTGAAGCCTCCAGTCGTGTGCAATGAGCAGTGCTGGGCAAGTTACTCGGGAAATGTCGTAAGTTACAATTTACTTATTGCTCTGAAATCTAGTTACTGTTGTTTAGCTGGAGCGCAGGCTGCTTCTCTGGCTGCACACACCTTATTTCCAGCACAGGTGTTCTTGCTGTGCTGTGTAACAGATGCCACAGGAAATTACATGTTGTATTTTCCTCGCAAAAGAGACATACCTAACTCCCTTATCTGGCATCCTTCGGCATTTTGGCTAGTAGCCGACGTAATGTGCCCTGACCTGACGCACGTACACGTCAGAGGACAAAAAACAAATTGCTTTCTGGGAACGCAGTAGTACTCAATACTTAATATAGCAACTATAATATTATTACAATTATTACAAAATTAGAATTATGGCGGTAATGAATTACGAATGTATTACAGCTGAACGAAATGATTGAATTGCCTTATTAGAGGCCTGCTACAGCAGCAGACACCAACTCCAACAACAGACTTTTTTCTGTCAGAGCATTATATTTATTGATTATTGTCAGGGTGTGAAGAATTATATATAGAAATACACTTCTAAGGAAAATGTAAATCATGGCAGGTTTAAGTTCCAAGGATTTCTACAGCTCTCATTTTTCTGTGATGGAATGAGTGAACTACTTTGTTACAAAAAGCAAAAGTTTGCCTCAAGTCTGAATTCGTTATGGGTCTTCTGAAAATGTGACCAAATCTGCTGGCTAAAATACATACATACAATAACATGAACGATCAATATAGGTGATTATAGAAAGTTGTGTGAATCAAACTTTCTTTGTGGCATGGCCTCTTAACACCTTCTGTGTGATACTGCTTGATAACAGCTGTTGATTTTTCTGGGCCCATTTTAATTGAGCTTGTTTAATACAGTACGCCCACTTGACACAAACACTACAGTGGGAAACTGAAGAGCTCAGCATTGATCTGAAAGTGCTCAGTATTGATTTGAACAAGTCAGGAAAGTCACTTAGAGCCATTTGAAAGTAGTTACAGGTCCCAAGGTCAACATCTGCTGCTGAGATAATATTGGTCAGGATGGTCATGAGTCAACCAAAAACCTGTCTGCATGAATAAGAATCTGCTGGAAGATGTGTTTTGCATCAGTATGAGCTGAGAGGCTGCCCTGCAAGAAAGAAGCCCTCGCTCCAGCTGCGGCACCTTGAAGTTTGCCGACCATCACGTGGACAAAGAAAACCTTCTGCAGGAAAACTCAAAACATTGAGTTGTTTGACCACAATGCGCAGCGATACGTTCTGAGGAGGGAAGGTGAGGCCTTCAACCCCAAGAACACCCCACCTGCTGTCAAATATGGTAAAGGAATGGATAAATCAGGCTAGAATTGAGATTTTGGAATGGCCCTCCCAAAGTCCTGACTTGAACCCCATCGAGAACATGTGGACTGTGCTGGAGAACCAAGTCAGTGCCAGGAAGCCAAACAAATGTAGTTGAATTCACAGATTCTGTCAAGACGAGTGGTTACAAATTGAGCCAGGGGCAATCAAAAGCCCCTAATTGAGGTGAAAATGGCCAAAGGGACATTTAATAAAATATTAAAATTGCTGTATGTATATTGTGTACTGTATGACATAATTTAGCAACCCTCACTCTAAATTATACGTGACGTTTCATTGTTTGTTTTTGTCGATGTTGGCTTGAATAGTCATGAATATTCTATTTTATAGTTAAACACCCTCAAAAACACCACTTCTCTGTAAGCCAAGTTTCCAAGGGCTTTCAAAGAAAAGTGCATGTTGTTTTTGCTTGTCAGGTGGAGGACATTGGATGGAGTATTATTGTTGAAGGGAAGAAACAAATGAGCCCTGAAGCGGCAGGGGTCGGCAGGGGGTCATAATCAATCTCATTCCAGGTTTATTCGTTTATTTGACCATGCCAAGGCAAGGCTGGTTTTCAAAGGATTAAAACCTGACACAGAGAATAAAACGTTTCTGTTCTTTCACAGGGCTTTGGACAAACTGCACCAGTTTAGAGAGTACTAACATGTCACAGCCAAAAAACAGTGTAGATGAACTAACTAAAGGTGAACATATGCTAAAGACATCCCCAGTGGGATCTCCTCTGAGGTCCATCAGTAATGACTTTGACAGAAGAACATTTTCTTTAGGTGCATGCTTTTTTTGCTTTCCCATGTGATATATGGCTTCTGAGTATAGCAGAATAACTCATGGATGCTTCAAAACATCAACCTGACCATATAGTCGAGCAAATGCTTTACAAAATAGCCAGTTATGCAACAGCGGGAAGTCGAATGTAGTAAATTCAACACATAATATAGGTAAGAGCATCATTAGAGGCACCAAAAAAAGCACAAGGTGTGAACACTTCATTAGCCGCAGTAAAAAAGTTGAATGTTTGTACTTGTACATCTCAGATTACTTTGGATGATGATTACATTCTCATTTACCTGAATAGGCTTGTCTGTCAGAGCCATATTTCGATGACGTGCCCGCAAGGGAATTGAGAAATTTAGTGTATCAGTGCATGTTGCAACACCACGTCTGCTGCGAATACATGTAATTATATGTGAGGAATTTAATAGCCTGAATTAAGGATTTGTTGCCCTTTGGGCTTAATTAACGTCTCAGTCTGACAGCTCTATCTCTACAACACAACGCCTTGTGCACCTATGTGTGTTTCGTTCCATCTCTCTTCAGGAAAGCTATTCACGGAAGTGAGTGTGATACAGCACATGATCCCCATTTTCATTTCACTGTGGTAAAGTTTGTCAAAAGATTTCACAGTTTTGTGGGAGAATGTTTACAGCGATTATTCCTCAGAGTAGAAGCCAAAAGTGGTGAGATGGTTGTAGGCAAGAGGTTTTTGTGTTGAGAATGATGGTGATGGTAACTGTAAATACACTGTGGGAGCAGTATACAATGTTTTGACTTTTACTTACTGGGTTTATTATTTTTCAGCACGGCTCGGATGTGTGAATTTAAACTGCAGGTTTCTAATAAAGAGAATAGCTAGAGCGTCATTCTGTAATATGAAGTCAGATGGTTTCTATAAAACAGAGTAAAACACGTTATACTGGTATGTTGTGTTTATATGCTCAATGTCTGGGTTATTTGTCAGACCGTCTCCAAGTGCTAATTTGCAAAAGCAAATACACTTACACTGAAAGAAATGTAACCGCTGTCTGGCTTTACCGAATGAAACACTGCATTTTGTACTGTCAAAACATTTTCCCCCAGTGGTGAAACAATAAGACCTCACAAGTTTGAACTGAGAACCAACGGCTCCAAAGAAGATGCCATATCCACTGCCCTTCACTCAGTCGTCACCCACCTTTAGATTAACTACGCTACATCAGAATGGTGTTTGCTTATTTCAGCTGAGCATTTAATACGATCAAACCGCATGAGACTTCAAACGTATCACTTTGGGCTGGCAGACTCACATGCAGACCCCAAAGAGTGACACGTCCTCTACTCTGTGAGCCCCCCAGGGCCACATGCTCAGCCCCATCCTCTTCACACTGCACACCCATGGCTGCAGTGCCAGAATTATCGAGCGAGTCTGGTCACAGAGCCAGCGCTTGTGTCATGACTCCTATCTGTTAGGTTTAGGTACCAAACACACTTTGGTTAATTTTGGGAAAGGTTGTTTTGTTTTGCTTAAATGTTAACAAAAATATTTCACGTCTCTAGTCAATGCTGACTTTTTCAGTATTAAAACAGACCATGACCTTTCCCTAGTCTTAACCAAGTGCTGCCAGCACCCACATAACCATACAATTAATACATTTTATGGTTATTATGAATAATACTGTAGTCACTGCCAGTGGATAGCGTATTGGAAGATTGCTGATTTTGGTGAAAATTATACAAAATACACTATCACTGAATATTTTATTAAATCATAATCAAACATGATCTTGCCACTACATTCAACATTCCTTCAAAATGTCTGCAAAGTAGTTTTTCAAGTGTCATTTCTAGGAATTTATATTGGCACCCTTCAACAAGCCTTAAGAATACATTTAACACATTTAATACATTTCAGATTGATTAATTAATTAAGTGTGGGAGGGCATAAGACGGTAAATCAGTGCAAATTTCTTGACATCAGGATCAATGACAGATTTGAACACGTACTGTTCAAACTACCTCCATGTGTAAGGAAAAGAAAATACTGAAACTATAAAACATTCATGACAGCCTACACTTTTTGCACTAACCTGGCACAATAAGTTATTTTAACATAATTGCTGTCATACTAGACAGTTTGCATCTTGGGCATGCAAAAATCACCTTGGAAACATTAGTTTAACAACCACAACACTTTTGTCCAAGAATATGTCTTTCAGCACAGTGCACTCACCGAGCGTAACAACACTGCTACGTTCATGTTGAGAAACAGTGCCCCGAGTGAAAATATATTCAGTGTCAGGTGTTAAGTGTTCCCAGTGTGCAACTTCTGAAGGCAAGACTGAGGTCCACTTGAGAGGAATGCTCACAAAATTGTGGGATTAACTTCTACTTTCCTTGACATGTGAAAACTAATATGAACAAGACTGTAAAAGTGCACACAGTGCACTCCCCGTCGTGCATCCTCACAGTCAAGGAAGATCAAAGTCTCATTCCTCCCATATCTACCTCGTTACTGTAAATCTCCTCTGTACCTGCACTGGACTGTTGCTAATTGGTTTATTGTGTGATACAAACTAATTCTAGTCAGGAAGAAATTGCAAAAGAAGAAGATACTCAGACAGTGTCTGGAGACCTGTGTAAAGAACAAACATGTCACTGTACAAGCATTTGTTTTTGTTCAAGGCTGCTACTAGTTGAGACATCTGCTATGACTTCACACAAGGAACTCATCTGGAGGCCCAGCTGGAGCGAGAGGATGTACCTCGCAGAGGACTGTAGATGCTTACCGTTCAAAAAGGTAATTAAATCCAGGGGGGGGGGGAAACATGTCTGACTGTCTTAACTTTTTCTTATAATTTTCTGTCTGCTTATGACTTCCAGACTGTGCCACTTAACAGGAAAACAATGCCAGGATTTTGCTTAAAAACCCCCCAAAACAAACAAACAAAAAAACTAGGTGGCCCATAACAGCACAGATTTTGATTTGTACTAGACTGCTCGAGACTGTTTATGACAGTCTGATTTATTGCAGTTTTGAATGCTGTGTTTCTGTGAAGTATATGGTTGCACTCTGTCTTATGGTTTTAACCAAATTCCAGCCTTTGCAGAATGTCTCTGTGGGAAAATACATAAAATATATAAATCAAAACCAATTTTAGATCTTTTGAGATCTTTTGATCTTTTTAGATCATGTGAACTTCCTGAAGACACCACTTTTACTTTTTATCGTTATTGTGAAACTAGCTTCTCTGGAAAGCTCCTCATCTCTTACTCCCTGTCTCCTTTGAGGAGCAAATGAAAAATGCCCGTCAATGTCTTGGTCACAGATGAGAGGAGAGAGTACACTTGGATGCATAGCTTGGGAAAGCAATCACACAGTTGGAGAAAAAGAAGAGCTACTTGAATCGACCATATGTTCTGATCTAATCTGTTTCTTAAGTACCAAATGCCAACAAACTTTGACCATTTTCAGTCACAGCTCCATTAATTCACAGTTTGTTCAGCTGGCCACTCTATTTCATTTACAAATCTTTGGAATTCAAGCAGCTTCATGGATGTGGAAAACATTTTCCCTCATAGTACAGATACAGTAGGGCCCAGACAGTATGCATTGACAACCAACAGATCTACAGGGGAGACCATCTCCACTGCCCTCCAGTCAGTCTTTACACACCTTGAAAATAACCACAGCTATGTGAGAATAGTTTGTTAATTTCGGCGAGGGAATAACACCCGTCCCAGCTGCAGTCTGCTCACCCTGCTGCCATCTGGCAAAAGGTACAGAAATATCCACTGCTGTAACACCAGACTACAGAGCAACTTCTTACCCAGGCAGTGTGACTCCTTAGTTTACCCTCCATACTAAGATATGAAAAATGGTTATATTTCTGTTTTCTACTATCGATATGGACACAAACTTAATCTTATTATACAACCTTCTTAAATAATATTACACCAGATCTGTAATTTAATTTAATCTTTAAAAAAAATACAGTTTTGAGTCCATTAAGGGTGCATGGCTGAAAGTCTTTTTCCGAACCACAAGTTCTCGGCAGCCTTGTACAGTAAAATGAGTCCAAAATGCACTTTGGCACACATATCTCTACAAGCAGCACAACACTAGATCGAGATCCAGATGTTGAATCCATTTGCAATGCATTTGAAATGTATGGCCATGGGAAGCAGCTGGGACGCTCCCTGTGTGTTCAGGTCGCCTAAGCCTCAGTTGGGTGGAGATGGCGGCAATTTCCTGACCTGTAACTGACTTGGCAGCAGTCAGATTAAGGTAGATTGGTAGGTAGGTTGATGGTCTTGAAATGAGGACATACCATCACATGATAAACAGCCTGTCAGGAGGGGTCATGACGGGCAGCGCATTTGGGAGAGGGTGAACAAGTGTGTTTGTACAGGTTGTGGCATGTTTATTTAGCTGGAAAAAAACATATGATGACACTCACCACCACATATACATGTTCTGTACATACACAACACGACCACATTTTACCAGCCCAGAATTTTACGAGAATTCACATGCTGTCCTGATATCACATTGTGTATGAGTCACAATAAGCTGTTCAAAAGAGACTGTTAACTTTCACATTTGTTTCTGATCCTTGACCCTTTACGTATTAAGCCTTGTTGGATATCTGTGTGTCCACATGCTGTTAATCATGAAGACAGACATTCAGTCCAGGTCCCCTGTCTTGTTCAGTTGATGGCTGATGAAAGCAATGTCAAAAACCTTCAGGGATCTCTGTCTGCATCTTCTTCATCATCTTGTAACTGAAGAGGAGACGGCATGAAGTAGAACCACAGCTGTGATCCGAACAGACAGGAGTTTATTGCATTCATAACCTTCACTCCTAATATTCTCCGTGACACTTCATTTCACCCCTTGCACACCCCTTGGACCGTTGTTCTAGAGTTACTGGCATATTTTAGGATAAACGGACTTTGGCTTTGACTTTCAATTTTCTGATGAAGGCTTGAGACTTTGTTTGAACTTCACTTTAAACAAGTTCACAGTTGGTAAGGTCTGTAGCGTGAGAGGAACGGGAACAAAACCTACACTGTATTGTCATTTATTTTGATTCCTTGATACTTCATACAGAGAAGTAATTTGATCAATCATTCAATAAAGCGGCTAGATTTGATATTCTATGTATGTATATACTTATATCGTCGTAATATATCTTATGTGATGTTATAGTACTACATTTCACCTTATGCAATATCTTATATCAACACTATGAAATATCCATGTACTGTATTGTTTGTTTTTCTTTTACATGTTAATACTAGGGATGCACCGATCCGACTTTTTCAGTCCCGATACCGATGCTGATGCCTGAGCTTTGTGTATCTGTCGATACCCGATACCAATCCGATACCGCTGTTGAATTAATAATAAACTGAATACCTTCCACCTTATACCTTCCTTCCACCATGTGGAAGGGAGTAAAGGCACCAGACTTTCCTAACTAAGACAAAATAAATCAAACAGTTACCAAACATTGTAAACATGTAAAAAAAATATTTGAATTCTTATTTATTTGTTATTAAAAACAAATTGTGCATTCAAATCTAAAACAGAATGTAATCAAACTTCTTAAATTAAAATAAATAAAATGTAGTTGTAGTTGTAGGATGTGCTGCGACGGAGGAAAAAAAAAAAACTGGATCGGCCTGTGGATCTGTTAATTTTTCCAATCCCCTATCCAGCTATTTTGTCTATATTGGGGCTGATGTCAGATCTTAATATTGGATTGGTGCACCCCTAGTTAATACTTTACAATATTGTATTTCTGCATTTATACAGACAAACACTAAGTGTCAATATTTCATATCCTAATTTATAATACTATGAGGTACATTGTTTACATACAGTAGACTTTGCTGCTACTTATCTAATCTCATCTATGTGACTTTCTCCTTAAAATTCTGTCTTTAACTGCTCTTGCATAAGGCACTACAACAACCAAACTTCCCCTGTGGAGATCACTGAAGGCTTATCTTATTTTATCTTATCCAAGCATTTCTCTCTGTAAAACATTTTATGCTGGTTCAGCTTTAAAGCCAGAGTTAATTGAACTTAACTTGAATAATTAATTCAGCATGGGCTCATGTCTGAGTTGCGAACACCATCTACGTTTAGTTTACTAATTTTAGGACTAAAGCCTGATAAACTTAACAGCTTAGATTTAAAATATAAAATACATGTTGCAGACAGATCTGATTTCCAGTTATAATATCTCAGCTTGAAGTCAGTTTTGTACTGGAATGGATATAAAGGAAGGGCTGCTTTTGGGACTGAATCTTTACAACATAGTATTAGAGCCACTGTTAATGAAAAACAAGTTAGATATTTTGAGAGTTAAGTCGAATATTATCAGAATAAGGTCCTACTTTTTACAGTAAAAGGCATAATCATAATCATGAGTCATAATAGAAAAGGTCGCTTTGAGTGTGAAATGTAAAATATTATGCTTAAAAGTTGATCGGATTATTGGTGCATGTTTGGGCATTAAGTGAAGTTTGAAGGTTTTTGTTTTCCCACATCACTTTGAGTTTTCTCTTCACCTTCTATCATCCAGAGACCATCCCAAATAGTTTGGATGCGTGGGTAATGCACAGCAGACTACAGTTCAGGTGGATTCTGGCTGCCTCTGACATCATTGAAATAAAGCTCACTGAACTTTCATCATAACCTCATGGTATGATGACTGAACTCCCATCTCAGCTGGGGCTTGGTGAAAACCAGGTCCCTGCTGGACTCCAGCTGCTGCTGCTTCAAACACATCTGGTTATTGACTCGTATCTTGTTCCTGCTTTCTTTTTTTCTCTGATAGAAAGAAAGTCAGTCATCAGTCATCTGATATATAACGTTTTGTTAAAATCTGGGCCTTTCATCATTATTAGGACTTTTCCTTGATCATACTCGGCTCTAATACTAAATACTAGCCGCAGGTGACATTATCTTTATTAATGTCAGGAGAAAGAGTGCAGATCTCCGCCAGGTGTGTCTGGGAGCATGTGGGTGGAGAACAGGGACTGCAGGGCATGTCTGCATCAGAGTAGCAAAATAAATAGGGGAGATCATAGCAGGTTCCAAAACATCAGCGTTGTAAAATACCAACAAAAGAATCCACCGACATAATGTGTCCAGCACCTGTGTTGTCAGCAGCAAAAAAGAAACAATTTCCCAGAGTGAAGTAGCTGCATCACTTGCGGCTCCTACCGACCAGAGGAGAGAGCAGTCAGCCGTCAGCCAAGGCACTAAACAGAGCAGTCAATACATTTTTTTTTTCAAAAAAACTGTGGTTCACAGCTCTTGTGGTTAGAAGAAGTCCTTGAAAACACACAGCCATAAATGTGCACATAAAATATGAGGCTGATGGGGCCAGTAGATTAACTGTGGACGGACACACACAAATGCCGTGGACACACACAACCAAAGGCATGATCCCCTCCAGGCCTGGCAGAGATAACAACCAACATGTTTTCCATCAAGTCTGTTGTCTTCAAGCTAGAAAAAAGGGAAGAAGGACTTCATTTAATAGGCTCAGTAAAATGGCTCGGAAGTGCATTGATTCAAATCATAATCTAAAGCCCAAAGACTTCAATGCAGAGGTACACCTGTGACTGCTTTACAGCTCATTTTACATTTTGCTGCAACTGATAGCTGGATACACCTCTTCTGTCGTCTTGTCAGGAAGATTAATAGCTAAAGATGAATGCATATATAAGAGTCTGTGTGTGCCTTGTGGCAACAAAGCAGGTGCGTCAAATCTAACTTGTAGAATGTTTAAGAGGACATGGTGATGACAGGATCTCACACTTAGTCCTATTCTTAATCCCTCCCAGAGAAATATTTAATTTTATGTCTGCCCTAAGGAAATACAACCATATGGCAGCTTAAATAATTTAAGGTACTTCATACAGAAGTAAAGGAGATTTATGGCCCTGCTCAGTGTTAGGTGTGTGGGGTAATAACTGCAAATCTTTACATGTGAGAGAGAGCTTGGAGCATTATAAGTCGAGTCTGGAAGTCTGGTCATGATTTTTTGTATGATGCGCTTTAACTTCCTGCAGGCATGTGTAATTACATAGTTAAGGAGCAAAACAAAGGTTGCCATCTGAAAACTGTTCAGGCATCACATACATTAAACATTACAGGACCTGGTCCTCATGGTTTGGTATGTGTGCTGATGGTATGTGAGCGCCACCATGTGGAGAAACCTCTTCACAACTTTTTTTTGGAGTGACAGGCTTCTGACAACCACAGGTAAAATGTGATGTTGATATGCTGAATAGTTTTAATGATGGTCAAATGTAATCCAGTTAATACAAAGGTTAATGGGGAAAATGAAGTTTTGGGGAAGAAATGTAAACAAAGGGTCAGGACTGGACAAACTGAATAAACAAACTGACATTAAACACAAAAGAACTTCATATGCATTTGTTTATATTTGGCAGACCCTGCCACCTTTCTAGCCTCAAACTGTTCCAGGATCTTATTTTCCCCTGAGCACAGCTCTTTCATTCAGTGGTGGAAAAATATAAATATATCTTGAGTTTGTATCATTACCTCATCAATATTGTAAATATTAAAATTCTGAGTTGTCTTCTCCAAAACTATGTAGTGCCCCTTTAACCCCATTCATTACATGGATGAACATGAAGACATATAGCTTTAGCCTATGCTCCAGAAATCTCCCCCATATGGCCATGAAGTCATCCTGCTGCTGTCTTTTTTTTCTTTGCATATCCTGTAAGCAGCTGAAGGAGACCCACTGGAGCGTGACAGGAATCGATTTTCCTGCATGCACATTTGCATCTGAACAGAACACTTGTGCATGAAAGCCATAGAGGGCGTTCAGCACAGAAGGTTCCTATGAGTCACCGATGCAATTCATCACCCACTTAGCCTTCATCCATTTAACACACTGCTCGCTGTGCAGGGAAAAGTACGACAATTCTTTTCTACTAATGCCACAAGTTAAAGATAAGCCTTTTTTTTTCCCTGCAAGCGTCTGAATAAAAATGATGTCATGAGTCAAAGGAACGATCTATATCAGCTCTTTTCGAGCACAATATAACAGAAAGTGGACAGTCATTAACACCACAGCTGATCTCACATGTTCTAATGTGCATCCCTTTAAAGAGGCACTGTGTAGGTTTGGAGAAGAAATTCAAACTCAGAATTTGAATATTTACAATATCAGTGAGGTAAGAATACAAACTCAGAAATATTCATTTGTTCTTAAAAAGGAAAATAAGGTCCCGAGAAAGTTAGAAAAGCGGCAGGGTCCGCCAAATGTTAACACCTGTGTTGTCCTTTCAGCTTAGTTTGTTGATTCAGTTATTGCGTTTATTTATTTAGTTTGTTTAGGCATTAAAACATGTATTAAGCTTTGAATCAGTTATGATCCACTCGGCTCTTCTGTGGGCCTAAATCCTCATGTCAACAACCGTCAATAACACTTTTCATTAGTTTTATGCAAAGCCCAGAGTATTGATCTTCAATGAATGACATCATATGCACATTGCATGACATCTGAGGGCGCTGTGACACAGGTAGTCTGCGGTGCTGTGGGCTGATTGCTGGAAGCTGCGGGGCAGCAGCTCAGCTGGTGTCCTGCCCTCTTCATTTGAACACAGATAACATCTCCTCAGGGGCCCCAGATGATGATGAATGTGCTCTGCCTCTATTAAACAAACAAAGAAACGAACGAGTCATTAAAATAAATAATGAAAATGAGCGGGATGTGTGATTAGAAGTGAAATCTTTCTTGGTAATAGGGAAAACGTGGGCAGAATATGGTGTTTTATGAAATTATTTGTATTACATTCTCTTAAATAAATGACAGCGGTCTTAGTGAGAGGCGTGTTTGAATGTGTTGAACCCACAGACTGCAGCGTGTTACTTTAAAGTGCTCGGCGGTGGGAAAGGATGACCCTGAAGAGACAGACGCTGCGTGCCACGCGCGGAGCTGAGCGGTCCTCAGCAGATCACGCGCGACGTTGAGGAGTTCCCTCGCCTCCACCGTGAAAACGCCCCTCTACTCTCCTCCGAGCCCTTCCCCGACCGTGAGCCATCCCTGCCGGCTTGTAGCCCGTC
>OMLP01012724.1:8988-38960 GCA_900302685.1 Spondyliosoma cantharus
ACATATTGTGTACACTCTGGGCAATAAAATAGGAAGTTTTCACAGTTTGTTTCCTTTTATTTTGTGTTGATATCCAGTAAATAAAGGTTTAATCACAGCTTACCATTAAATTTGCACGCAGAGGGCATTAAACTTTAACCAATGTCAGCTCTACAGTGAAAGTGCAAACGGTAGCTATTCCTATAAAAAACTCTGTGCTGTATTCTACGTTTGGAGGCTCATGGCCATCCATTTATAATCTCTATAGTAATGTGTGTAGTCCCTGTGCATAAATCAGATTTCTTCCTTTTTTATAGAGTTTAGTTGGCATACAAAATGAGCTGCTATGATAACAAAGCAGCTGTTTGGCATTTGAGCGTCTGTCAGTCAATAGGTAGGCAACAAACGTCTTCTTAAATTTATAGCAATAATAATAAGACCGCAGCGTGGATCTTTATGAAAGCCACATTTCACACTGTAGAATGTGAAAATAGAAGTTTCAGAGTCCGCCTGTGTGTGCCTGAGAATGTTTGATTGATCGCAATGAACTGCTATGAAATTTATAGAAGCATGTTTTTAATTCATATATACGTAATGTAATAAAACATTCAAGGTGCGACAGAGCACACTAACGAGGGCCTTCAGACTGTTGTGTGAACTGGCCGTGTAAGGTAAGTAAATTATATATTTTTTTTTTTCGTGTGTGGTTGAGTCGTACATGAACACCGCTTCAAAAATAATTGTTATGATTCTTACCGCACATTTGCTCAGACTGTGTAGCACACAACCCGATCACCAGGATTAATGTCGGTAATGTAGAGTTCTGCACACCACAGATATCTTAGCACATGTCTTGACATAGCAACTTGCCATTTCTATCTTTTGGCAATGCTGTGATTATGATGTTGTTAGGTTCAGGCACAAAATACACTTGGTTAGGATTAGTAAAAGAGCATGATTTTACCTGATGTATGTTGAAACGTAGTCCTCTCCACCTCCAGATATGAAAGTATGGTCATAAACATGCAATGTGAATGTTTCATAGAGATGTTAATAAGGTACATATCCTCCTGTATGACACATACATATGTAAACGTACAAACGTTTCATCCGGGCAACTTGGCTGATGGAAAATGTTTTCAGTTACTGACAAAATTCAGATTTCGTTTGTAATTTATTTGCACTTTTCTTATGATAATACTATTTCAATTTCTAATAGACTCACACTGACAACATGTTAATGTTTCGTAAGGAGGATGTTTTCAATGCTACCCTTCTTAGATTAGAACGTGGCACTGCTTGCAGTTGCTAATGGGCACTAAACATAGTACAGCTGAGATTGAGGAGCATGTCAGTAGCTTTGGAGATGTTTTGTCATCAACTGAGGCATATGACACATTTGGGAAATTTGGAAAGTTAAGGGATCGCAACATGTTTTCTACTTTTTGAACCACAAGTTGAGAGGACTCAAGTCAACTATCTAAACTAAAATCTTGCTGACCTACAATTTGTTGCTCTCTTTGGACAAACTCGAAAACTTTGATTTTCTGCGTTAAACGCTTAAAGTGCATCTTGCTTTATGATATCAATCTTCAGTTGCACTCATTTCATTTTCAAGCACCCGCATAATGAAACACCAGGTTTACAGTTCACTGTGAACTATTTCTGACATGTTTGTTTCCATTACTCAGAGATTACATTTTTTTCTAAAGAAGGAAACACAATTACATGTTGGCAGAACTATTTTCAGTTCATTATTATGAGTTTGAGCTTGACATAAAACTAAAGAAAACTGTGAGGACAGATTCCTTGAAATAATGAGTTGTATCAGCCTTTTTTGACTGTGTAAAATATTCAATCAACATAATCCAGAATTGTGTATCATTTTAAGAATTGTTGCAGTGACACACAGTAATTCTGATGTTGGGCTGTTTTTGGAAAAAAAATTGGATTACTGTTGCAAAAAACACATAGGCATCAATTGTTATCTTTAATTAACAGAGAGAATATCTCACTAAGCATTGGTACACAGTTATAACAAATGCAGGTTGTGAAAAATCCAAAGCGCTGTTGTTCCCATACCAGCCACATGTGAGCAATGCATGCCCCGGAGCTGGCGAGTGGCTCACAGGTATGTTCTGCATGGAAAGCACACTCCAGTTTAATCACCGGCACTGTTCGTAATTGATTGACTGAACTTGATTGACTTCTCCTGCAAACGCTCATGTTTCAGACAATTTCCAACAAGGCGCCATATGTTTAAATTCAGCACTCGCATAAAAAGACGAAGGTGCCACAATTCATATTCTCCTCACAGACGCCACAGCTCATAATGTCAGTTTTTATGGGCCCCAGTGAAAGAGACACTAATATCCCTCGCATGATGAGTGTAAGCATTACGCGAACATAAAAAAAAATCACAAATCAGAATGTAAATCTGAATGTTTTGCGGTGTCAGTTGTGCATTAGCGGCGGGAGACGGTAGAGTCGGTAATTCTTCTAGTTTAATGACGAGGCCTTGTACAACTGGGGCTGTGTGTTTTAAATACTGCATGCGTGGAAGCGAGAGTGGATGGGATGTTTAAAGATGACGGGAAATTAAAATGTATTAAATGAGACATGTGAGCGCCGTATAGCTTCGGACAGGAGATTTGTAGCAGTGTTTCATGTGATTAATTGGGCGAAGCTGTTGGAGTGCAGAGAATCTCCGGTCACAAAAGTGGATTTTATTTTTAAATATTAATTCTCGGAGAGTAGCGGTAAGACATTTTCTACATCATGTCAGACTCATTATGTCTCCACACCAAGATCAGTCAGGAGTAAAAACTACTACTTACGATTGCTCTCTACTGTTTCCCCTGTCGTTTTTGTACTACAATGGAAATCACAGTTATTACCGCTGTTGGGGTAACGCACGTCACCTTTAATTTGTTGCTATGAACAGCAGCACGGTACCATGATGCATTGACTTTTGATTTCCAGCAAATGTATCACAGCTGCAGCGTGAGTTTAAAATTGCTCTGCCCAAAAAATTAAATATTGAAATCAGTGACGACTACGTGCATCAAACGTGTGTCAGGCCCTGTGCAGAAGGACAGAAGGTACCATAAAGGTAAAAACTCAGAGTCTACAGCCATTCTAGCAGTAAGGCATTCATGAATACTGGACTTTAGTTGTCATTGATTGCTCCCAAAATGTAGTTGACTATTTGCAGGAGATACAAGAAATAACATGATACATTCTTCTCAAAGACATCTCAAATAAAACCAGTGAAGGGTTAACGAATCTCGGCGGGGCCAAGTTTCAACAAGAACTTAAGTTATGTCGGTCTTTGGTCATTAACGCTCACCGGAAATAAATCTAAGCTGATTGACGTACCGTATGTACCAAATTTCAGTTTAAGAAATTTCACTATAAGACAGAAATATCCACTTGCTAGTGAAGCTAAGGGAAAAGCCAGTAGATTTATTCAAAGACTCGTTGGAATTCATCCACTGGACTCTTGGTTAAAAATGTAAGCCAATCCGGCAGATCCAGAGATATTTTCCTAAATAAGTCAAAACTTTGACCGGTCCGTGGTACGAAGTCAGAAATCATCAAAGTCAGCAGGATCCAACCTCAGGGCACCTTGAACGTCTGTACAAAATGTAACAGCAGAGAGACATTTCAATCGGGACTGTCTACTGTATGAAATATAGACCAAGCTTCTGGGTGTGAATAATAAGTGCCTTAAAACTGCATTCCTACTGATGGCCAACTGTGGGGAAGCTCCTGTGGATTCAGAAAGAAGTCTGATTGTATGTACGCTTATGAAAAACCAACCTTACCTCAATTATCACATCAGTGAACAGTTTCCTAATGGTCTCAATCGGCAGCCTTCCTCAATGCAGCACGGTGTTCATTTTGCAAATAAGGGTCCCATTTAGAGTAAAACAGACGTTACAGCAGGGTGTCGCTACCATGGCGTCTCACATCCAATCAGGATATCTTCCCCACTTACACTTAATAGTTGTAGAACAACTGACTAAGCAACCGACACTTTGCCACCCCAAGGAACACGACATTAGTGATACTAATAAGCAATATTAGACTTTAATGGAGAGAATATTGGATCGTGAGAGCAGATCTTGAGGGAGGTCAATTGAAATAAGCAGTCACTGAAGACCGTGTTGGTAAATACCAAAGTAATTCAGTTGGAAATTCTCTTTAAACATGTTTCACTGATGCATTGTTAGAATTTCTTGGAAACTCCACACTATCCAGCACTTTTAAAACAGAAGTGCCTTGTGGACATATTTAATAGCGTCTAGTCTAAACAGGAAGAACTCCGCAGGGGGAATAGACAGTGACCTCCTTCTGCATCAGTTTACCCTTCTGCTATAGCCTACAGTCACTCCCAGGAGCTTTGAGAGTTTCTCAGGCAAACAGGCTCAATCCTGAGTTATCATACCTTTGGATCATGGATAAAGGCAACAATTGATTCATTATCTTTGTGCATCAGCTCCCCGGGGCTGAGATGGATACTTGTCGGAGTGTTGGTAGTTTAATGGGCAAACATTCAAGGTCACAGCCGACACAGAAGACAAGGAGGGAGATAAAGGGCCCGCCATTTAATTTGTTGCCGATCAAACCAGCAACACGATGAAGGAAAACATTTTTTTTTTTTATGAGGGATAGAGACGCTTTCAGAGCTAATCCTTGTTAACTGACTGGATCCATTTAGCTGACTTTGCTTATTGAGCGCTCTCTTTTGATGAAGGGATTCAACATCTTCCTTGAACTTTTATTGCTGCTTGTTTCGCCTCCGTAGTCTATTGAATTGATCACGCTTTTGATGTTATCACCATCCTTGTCTTCATTCGACGCGAGTGAAACACACAAGAGCAAACAAACCCCCGTTTCATTAACAAAGAATGACAACTGTCTCACTTCCAGCTGCACTTGCGAAATGTCCTTAGCCCGGTAATTTTCAGTGGAACTGAATATTCTTTTATGCTGTTAATCAGAATCCCTTTCCGAAAGCGCTTCTTGGATCCCGTTTCACTTCCTCAATAGGCAGCGGGAAGATCCATTTTCTAGTTCAAGGGAATTCAAATAAGGGGAGGAAACGAGAGGCTTATCTGATCAGAAGTGAGGCCTTTGAACAGAAACGCTGACATGATCATTAAATTGCGGTCGCACTGAGACAGTAATATAGTACAGTACTGATACTTTTGTTCACCTATTGGTAGCATAATAGATTAGAGGGCCCCTTTGACTCGACATGCTCGCCTTGCAATTTTTGTTATTTAAAAGCTTGTGATCAGTGTGTTCTCGGGACGGGTTTGATAGAATATTCATGCCGTGAATACTTAACACCCTTCTTACCCCTCTTAACCCCTTATGCAGCAAATGTCTTTGACCGCGCTAAGAGGGGTTTCATGCAATCTCGTCTCTTGGCACATCGCCACCTGTAATGGTCGCTCTTTCTAATCCTTTGTCTGCAGACCGAATGTGCTTACAAAGGGACGAGTAAATGTGGATTTAAGGTAAAACAGCACAGAGACACGTTTTGCACGGAAAGGAAAATCGATGCGTTACAGACCTCAATCTCGAGGCGGGCAGCAGAAATTTGTTTAGACTCCTGCACTTAATCAGAGGTTATTTGCTAATCCCTCCGCGTCTCTCACTAACGACTTCCTGCAACTGCCTTGCCGATGTTGGCGTGCACACATCGCACGTCACATCTCCTCCTTCTCCTCCTCCGTTTCTAGCCAAGTGTCACATCCAGTTAAATGAGTGAAGCTGCCACTGCGCTACGCTGGCCACTGGCATTGTTTATTTCAATCAGCGCCAATAGGAAATCAGTGGCTTGCAAAAAGAGCCCAAGTTAATTAGAGTTACAGTCCAAAGCCCGAAGGTATAAAAAAAACAAAAAACAAAACAAAAAAAAAACTGCAAGTAATTTGAATGTAGATGCAAAATATGCAATATCCAGGTAAGCCCAACGGACACACACACACACAAACACACAAACAAGCGCTCACTCCAGCCATCGCCCCTGTCAACTCATTATGGAATGAAAAGAAGTTTATCAGGTGAAGTAAAACACAAATAACTCTCATAAAAACCCAGTAGGACCATATGCCGGGTGGCAGCAGTATTTCTCTCCACGGTCTGGCCGTCTCGCGGAGCAGATCTGAAATACAATGTGGGAGATGATCGAGTCTTAGTGTCAATACATCACCCCAGAAAATTACCTCTTCTCTGCTTGGCCTACTTTAATCTCTAACCCTCTATTGAAAGAATGAACACTCTCTCCTCTGTCCTATTGACAACGTAAAATAGGTTTGCCAGCTTGATTGACAACTTTGTCCACCTGACAAAATGTAATGCAGCAGAGGACAAAAAACAGATCAGGAATTCTTTGGACCCAATCTGGTGCTGCCGATTACATTTTCTCTGCCGTCTTCTCCTTTATTGTATCAGATGGGTCTTTTGAAGTCTTGAACTAGAGTGGTTTATTGTGTGCTCCTGTACGTGCGCTTCTGTATGTGTGTGTGCGCATGGTTGCATAAATATTTGGGCCCATGTTGGAGCGGTAAAAGATTCCACAAAGCATGAAAGTCATTAGCATTACATTACACTGACATTTTTGGTATTTGGCTCCGACTTTCATCGAGAGTGACTCAGAATGACAAACAGGGGGGAAGGGGGAGGGAAAATGTATTCACCAAAAATAACATTTCCTACAAGTGTGCTAGAGGTAGAGCGGCTCTGATAATATTCCTGTGACTTGGATTTATTTATTTTTGTTGCAGCAATTGAATAATTCAGCGAGCTAAACAACAGACTGCAATTGTACACATCAAAAAAAAAAAACACATACCCTACTAGATGCAAATGTTGTGAAAACCAATCAAGAAGTAACCAGAGGATATGAACGCAACCATTTATCACTTAAAGCTATTCGCGGGATGATTGGAGTTTTAGTTATAAAAAATGTTTTCGGAAAAAGGCAGAGCTGCTGTGGAAACACTGTGTTTTTTTGACTCCGCCGTAGGAGATCGAAACAACAACAAAAAAAATTGTCTGTGTGATGAAAATGAAGATCTTCAACACATCGAAAGACGCGTCAGAACATTCACGCTAACTAACACGAACGTCAACAGCTGGACTGAATGAAGACGGGCGACGGCGCAAGTGTCAAAACATTAACGCTGATCTTAAATTATTGGAGGCATTGGGCTGATGATGGAGAAAATAAACATGGTTAATGAACACGTTTTCTCAGAGTGTAACACACTTCAGGGTTTTCCCTGCCGTCATAAAGCTTAGGCGCGGCACTCGAGCCATTTTGGGCACCAAAGCCAAACTAATGTAAAATCAATGTGGAGAGCATTGTTCCCAGTGGACTTCTTCAGCAAGATCATCAGGCTTTTTGAGTGTTCATAATATATTCTATACTCAAGCTTCTCCAACTTTTTGTGCAGATATGTTAATAATAATGGTCCAAAAATATGATAAATTGCATATTTATCATTAAAAAACACCCCTCGGCTAAATAAGTACATCCAAGCTTTCCATCGACCAACGGAAAAGAAGTTAGTCAATATAAAATGCTCAATACTGGATGATGAAGGCACATGATGTACCACTCAGCCGAGCGAATACATCTGCCAAGGCCCAACAGTCAAATCAAGTCTGACACGACGTAACGACTTGATAGTCCTGTATCGTTTTGAACCACCCATTACAGCTTAACTATAATTTAAGACCATCAGATATTGGATCTGTTGCTTCGCAGAGAAATTAAGACAAACCTTAAAAATGTAACGTTAAAGCTGGTTAGAAAATATTCCTGGTTCTGGATCCTCAACAAAAGTGAATGGGGTCTATTCTGGGCCAGAACCCGTCCTCCATCCAAGTTTACCAGCTAACAAACAAATGGAACACAGGTGAAAACACAACCCTCCTTGGCTGAGGTACTAATGAGAAATAAAAGGCATATTGTGTCATTTTACTGCCATAGTTGAAAAATGTACAGCACGTTAATTTGTTTCCACGAAAGAACTGTTAAACAATTAACTACTGTAAAGCTGAGGATGCTATTAATACAATTGCAGTGTGTGTTTATCTTCGTAATAACCTTCATTGCGGCACGATCAAAACCATTAATGCTCATTTGGTCAGCTTATATGCTACATCAAGTGTATTTGCTTCCAACGGCAATAGTCAAATATTTGATCTCAATTCTGGATGACCTTTTTTTGTGTGATGTGTCAGTCTAATTACAGCTCCCGACAAGTGTCTCCTTCAAAAGTCTCCCAGACATACAACATTGGCATCCGAATGTGTCAACATAATTGAATTAGCAGGGGATAATGGCGGCTTGAAAAGTGCCAGCAATTACAAGATATCCAGATAATGGTGACATACTCCAACTATAGAGACTGACCTTGTGTTTTGAACAAGAAGACTATGACAAAGAAGAAGAAAGTTCAGCTCGGTGTAGTTCACCGTGCTCAGAAAATGTCACTGTAAATTATTAATTCAAAAGACATGAACGCCGTTGAATGGCTCAGTTCTTGAGGCTGCTGGTAACCTCCCATTTCTTTTTTTTTTCCGAACATTCAAAGGCAGTAACCTGTGTGAAAATATCTTTTCACTTTCCCCAGGTACCATCATGCTGCAGGCAGCAACAAATCGTTATCTGGACATCAATACCGCCGTGTGTCTTACCTTACTGATGGTACAAAACACATCTGCAGAGAAAATGCACTGCATGTAATATTCCCTGATATTATACATTCAAAGGAACAGAAATCAACTAACAATGTGATTAAAAAGGCAAAGGGGAAGCAACGCCTCTGCTAAGAATACTGCAAGATAGGGAGCACAAGACAGAGGCAGGGGTTAATGACGCCATTCTTGCACCTCGCCAACGTGATCCTTATAGCCGTTACCATTAAGTCATGGTTGAACCTCTTTCATTATTTTATCTGACCTTTACAAAAGGTTAGTTGTAGTACAGCTCCGCGGTTATCACTGTTCTGCCAACCGAAACATCGGCCGTATCAGTCATAGTTACACTAATGTATCATAAGTGAAGAACAAAAAGTCAAGCCAGGAGTCAAGAGCAAGACGGAGCCCGATGTTTGTGAAACTTCAAATCTCATTAATGACATTGTGCATTCACTCTTCTTTCCCGTCTATACGTATACAGCACACCTCTTCTTATACCCCACACCATCCAGTCGGCTGGCAGCCTGCTTTGTATTTCTAAAATGTTCTGTTCAAATGTAAAGGGGGGGAAGTGTGTCTCCTAATTTAGTGTGTGCTCGGGATGGAATTTGGGGATCCAATCCTCGGGGGGATCAAACTTCTGGAACAGAAACCTTTTGCTATTCCAACAGGGGATTAAGGTAAGGGGATACTCATCTTAAAGGATAGAATTAGGTTAGGGTAGTGAGTTCTCTCAAGGAAAAACTTCTCGTGGAGGTTAGCCAGGCTCTGCCAGCTGGGCTTATGCCTGCAAACAGGAACAAGGAGCAGAAACAGATGAGGGGCTGCGTTAAGTCTGTTTGCTGCAAATGCCAGTTGTGCTGTGACATTTTATACTGCTGAGGCTTTATTTCTGTGTCCACAGGGGGGTCAGTATTTGGATGTAGAGGTGCTGTGCAGAAGTTTTAGTCACAGTCAAATATATTTCATTAGTTACAGGTAGTTATAAACTAATGTAACTAAGTGTTACCATAACTTTAGAATGAGCTTCTGTATTGTAAAGAGAGAGGGCACTTTCCATTTTTCGCCTTTTAGCGGTCACCTGCACATTTGGAAGGGGAGCGAGAGACGAGGGGCATTACGTTGGTTGCAATCTGCAACCTCGCCACTAGATGCCACTAAATCCTACACACTGCTCCTTTAAGAACCGGCCCTCATCTGCAAAACCAAACGTATAGTTTTACAGGGAAAGCAGCTTATCATGTCCCAACTGTTTATACTGTAATATTGGATTCATCTTATTGATGAACACTTTAGCAGAATTGTGATGTCCCAGCTGTTCGAGGTTGGTCCAATTTATTTTATTTACTATTTCAATAATCACAAACAGGAATCCTATATTTATTTTGATAATATGTGTGTGATCTTTACTTGTAAAATAACTATGGAGTAGTGGAAGTTTAAAGTATAAACGTGCAATACACGAGTACCATTGCATCAAAACTGTACTCTAGTACTTGAGTGCTCCACCGTGACATCGTGGTGACACAAACATATTCTTATGAACAGAAATCTATTCTTATCAGCCCGATCATTCATTAGTATTGAAAGAGCATCTTGCTCGGTAGAGCCATTAATGGAGACCATCAGGCCTCGCTCTGTCCTTCACCCACTCTACTTAAATCTATTCATATCACACCAAAGAGATCAAGCAATTTTCCTTCAGAAATGACAATTTCAAGTTTGGGGACAATAAGCTGGTCAAGGTTGCTGTCTAATAAATGACTTCTTGTCATGTTTGCAGATGCTCAAGGTCCCCTGACGTCCACCAGCTGGGATGAGGCCCGGTCCCTGAAGCTGGTGTCACTATGATCAAGAGCACATAACAGGCAGATGCCTCTGAACTGGCTAACAAAGGCTATTTAGATGTGAGACTGCTCCATTGTTCCCTCCCTTCATCCCTCTCTATCCCCCTGCCATGTTCTTCTTCTTCTCCTACTGTTAAAAACCGGAAGGCATATTCATGAGGGAAGCATAATTAACCAGTCAGGGTTTGGATGACTTCCAGATGGATGAGTTATTATTGCCATTATTGATACTGGCTGGTATGAGCCCTGCTATCTGGGATTAATGCTGTTAGAATTTAGAAGCCCGACACCATCTTACCACTTAGTCCCATGATGAATAGTGTTAGGCAAAGTCGTTTGCACTGACACTCACTTACTTCAGCTCATTTTATGTACTTTGCTTGCCTTATTAAGGCTCTTACCACTGGCTTAATTGCCTATTTAGAATTCTCCTCTTTGTGACCTAGATGTGTTTTATTTGGTGAATGTAATTAAGTTACCTGTAAATATCTCTGCTAGAGCCCCATCCATCTCTGTTATGCGGGAACTCTATTTTTGTTTTAATTAATTTAATGGCTGCTGTGTCTGGACACTATTAACCTCAATGAAAACCGGGAGGAGAAATTGGTTTCGGTTGAGTTCAAGTCGAGGCATCTCGGTTGAACTTGCTGCTCGGTAGATTTGTATTGGTGTACTGAACCTTTGGGCCAATGGGGCGAGGCGTTCTGACTTTCTAGATTTACATCCCCGCTGTTGTGGCAAAGTGAATAAATAGTATAGCGTGAGAAAAACTGTCTCGTTTAGAAAAAGGTCCATTTTGGCTCCAGCAAATGCCAGTTTCACTACGGGCTTGTTAGATTTCCCTGCTTCATTGACGGGGTTTACTATTTTGCAAATATCTGTGAAAACCAAGAAAAAGTGCGGCATTTGTTTTGATTTACTGAGAGAAAATTGACAAGAACGTATGGGAACGGTGGCTATAGATAGCGAGAAACCCTTCTGATGGCTGCAAAGACTTAAAAAGACAAAGAAGCATTAACCCCTTTTCAACTTTCTTGGAACAAATTTGGGGTTGCTCAATCTAAAAAGACTTAAAAAGGGGACGTAGTTTGATGGGTTGTGAAGTAGCGTGGAAAAATGTGAGTTGACTCTCTCCCTAAAGTTACAGTGATAGGCAACCAAATGAAACATATTATTAGTTTGCATAACTTATTTATTATATATATTTTTGTGCAGAAATGTTACATATTACAACTTTAAATCTTACTTTTTGTAGCCACAGGAAGGGATGTTGGTCGAACAAGATAACACCGCAATGGTGTTGTTCGTGGAACATCACAATCAAAGTTGCTCCGGAGCCGTCATTGAAACCGACCAATCACATGTTTGTAATGTCATAGCTTAGCAACTCAGGGGAAATAATGGAAACATGGGAAACGTTATGCTTTCAAATACATGTTCAATGTTGCAAAAGAGTCTAAATAAAACATCTTTTCCTAAACCTAACCAAGTATTTCATGTACCTTAACCAAATGATATCAGATGCATCTGGGTTGGTCCGTCAGTGGGTCTAATATTGTGGTCCAGACTGAAACATCTCAACAACTGTTGATGGATTGTCATTTCATTTTGTTATGAACCCCAGAGGATTAATTCAACTGACGTTGGTAATGCCTTGATTTACCCCTACATTTGTCTTTTTTTTCTAAGTCTAATTTGATGGACTGTCGTGAAACACGGTGCAGACATTCATGTCTCCCTCAGAATCAATTGACCAAATATCTCTAAACTGAAAAGCATTCGGTAAATATTATACCTGCTAAATACTATCAAGTTAACGTTTCTCATAGCACAGTCATTCCGAGCCAAGTAAGCATCTCGATGTTAGCTTTTAGCTCAAAGCACCACTTTGCTTAATTACAGCCTCACAGAGCTGCTAACATTGATGGAGACCATTAATCTTGTTTTGCCCGTCAATGAGACTTTTATCTCGGCCCTCAGTTTTCTTGCCAGCAATAGATGAACCCCACTTATGGTGACAGAACTGACAGCGTGAAAGCATCCTCAATATCCCATGATGGTCTCTGCCACCATCAGAGCAAAGATCTTTTTAACTGTACCTCGTTTTATTAATGTAAAATCAATGTATCTCTAAATTAGGAAGATACAAAATATTGCCTTTGAAACGTTATGCATTTTTTATTTTTTTTTTCCAAGTAAGAACGGTGTACAACCCCATCGGCCAAGAGTGAAAAAAAACACATACAAGCCTTCCAGGGAATCCTGATGTGTGGAGTATCCATTAAGAAATGGGACATATCCCATCCCTATCCCTACCTCCAACCCAAAGAGCATGGCGGACATGGCAGATGCCCTCCAGAAACACTTAAACAACATGAAGGAACAAGCTCTTCCCTTATTAATGTGCTCTTTTACAAAGCGGCACACCATGCACAGTTCCCCCGGGACAAGGGGAGTGCAATGAGTGTAGCAAGCGCGCCTGTTCATTTTTTAAAGTTGGGTAACCTGTCCTTAAAGGTACTGTAGTAAATCAGGTTGCTGCTTAACTGTTCTGGTTGGCCTTACTCACTAAGCAGGTAATGTTTGCAATGAATCACGAAACAGTCAACCTCGGACAGAAGCCACTAAAGGAACACGAAGCATTTTTGTTTTGGCAATTAACACTGCGGTGACTGGTTGTAAAGGAACAGACACTTCATACCTGCGGATAGAAACACTTAAGAGCTGCATGGTGACCGTGAACGTGCCTGGTTGTAAGGCATATGTAAAAAAAAAAAAATATTAATAATAATACTACAGGACTGAAGAAAGCCACATCTCTTTCTGTTTTAATACTATATCAGTGCAGAGCGAGCAGGATGAATAAAGACAATTTCTTTATAAAAATACCTTTTGGAGCCGATTGGCAGGTTCGGCCATGATATGTGTTCACAGTCCAAAGGACAGAGCTGAATGCTTGGGTGGCGTTGTACCTATTAAAGGTGGTGCTTTAGAATGGGGGGAAATGCTTACTTTGATTTCCCTCAGGCTTTTTGCTCTCTGAGCGGAATGAAAATGCTCCTTCTCTGGCAGCATAAAAGGTACAACCGAGCACACAAAAACACACGCACACCCACGCACACACATACACTTACGGGCAAACTTTACAGGCCCGTGCTCGTGCAGTCCACAAAATCCAAGCCGTTAAAAAGATTCCTTCATTACCGAATGACCTTGTGTGCATTATAGAATATGATGGATGCAGAGATGTTGTGCGGCATGACAAGAGGATGAAGTGTGTTTCACAAGCAGCCAAAGTTTATGCTTGACACAGTAATGCTCACATTTCAGTTCCAGAGCCGGAACATTATACAAGAAGGTGGCTTTGCAGTGACTCCCAATTTATTGCGAGGTGTATTTTCAACAGCAAAAAAAAAAAGCACGTGTTGCTTTGACACGCACCAGCCCGCTGCTGCTCACTTTTTTCCCTTTCTGTGCTGATCAAAACACGGGGCTTTATTCATGTGGCATTCTGATCTGAGATCTCTGATCCCTAATTGCACATGAGCAATAGGTGATTCTCAGGGGTAGGATGAGCAGATGTGCTCTGTGGCCAGAAGCGCTTTGAGTTTGCGATGCAGAGGGGAGGTGGGGAGTGCTGGATTAGCCATTGGCAACCAATACGAGCTCACACACTGCAGGTGGTGCAAGTTGTGGGAGTCCAAAGGTCTTTGTTTTTTTGTGTGTGTGTGTGTGTGTGTATGCATGTATGTATGTGTGTGGAAGAGAAACAGACAGGAGAGAAATTGCCAATAACCATTCCCTCTAGTCTCATCACACATAAAGCTACGGGCTATTATTAATCATTTAGTAGGTTTCATAGTTTGGTTCACTGCTCATGCACAGCACCTGTCAGAGCACGCTGTGGCGGGGAGGGTTCCGTTTGATTAAGTCTCTTTAGCCTTCACATCAGCCCATCAAAAGGTCACCGCGCATCCTCGTTTGATGGCAGCTCCGACGCTTGTTTTTATTTTTTTTCATTTACATTTTGTCCCGCGAGCCTAAAAATCGAGCCCACACCCGCGCAACGTAATCAATTTTCTTTTACCGCTCGCGTGGGAGATTTATTTTCAGAGCCAACCTTTGTCAGCAACACTTCATAACAACCAGCGCGAGGAAACGGTAAAATTCATATTCAATTTAACTTTAGTTCATGTTTATTCCACTGTTCACAACAACAATGAAGTGCATTACACAACACTTTACTAAGCATTTGTTTGCTGCAAAGTCACAACTGATGTTCATAAGCATTTTTAAATGCTTAATACATACTGTGTAGTTCATCTATAAACATTAAACATTCAGATGGTCATTATAATGTTTACAATTGCCATACACATGGTTTGCAAAGCATTTTTATTGTTTGTTAACAGAAAAGTCACCTTTAACAAAGTTGAATTAACTCATACATACATTTATAATTTATTAATGATGGTCATCATAAAGTGCTACCAAAAAAATAGAAATGGTAAGTTGGTAAATTTGCAGTTAGAGGCTAAACAATGTTACCTGGAGGCTCATAACTAAATAAGATAATATATTATATTCATATTTTTCTTCTTTTTATGGATGTGCACCATTGAGATTGAGACTAACTATGAATTTATCATTTCTTAATGATAAATATGTTTGGTGCCACTGGTGTTTCAGGACTTGCTGGTGTTATGATGTCTATTTTTTTTTTTTTTTTTTTTTTACAACCACCCACACATCACTTACCGTCCATCAGGGCTTTTTTTCTTCTCCTTGGAAAGACCAACCCACCAGCTGCTGTTTTTAGGACATTAAACGTGAAGCTCTTTACGAGCTCCTTTTACATTGAACAGCCATCGTCCTGATTGCTTTGTGCTTTATTACTTTTGTTTTTTTGCTTGTTATTTCGTGTCAAAGAGGCAGAGACACAGAGAAGGGAAATTACAAACTCGAGTGCAATTTACGCAGAATGAGAATTATCCAATCACCACCCGCAACCAACAGTTTAGCACAAAAGCTCTGCAAGTCGCTGAGATGCATTTGAGGCGCACGTGTCGCTGGATTGATAGACGCCTTGAAAGCATACCGCTAAATCTCGGCCAATAATGCCATGCGCTTCCTTCCAATTATGTCCTGCCACTTTACATGACAAGGGGAACATAGAACGCACGTGTCGACAAGATGGGAAAATGTGGTGGAAACACATTACGTCTGAAATTACAGTACAGATAATTGCATTTGCATGGTAAGAGTTTTCTCAGGGTTTTCTTTTTTTCCCCTCAACCTCGAAAATTTACTTCACAAATTACACACTCGGCAGTTTTTCACGGGATGAAAATCACCAAGTCTGCAATTATTGCAAATCATGGCACAGCTGAGATACTGCCACTTTAAAAACAGGTTTAATAGACCCAGCAGAGACACGCCCGTGCAGGCCCGCAGACAGACAGACGTATTAAAAAGGTCGGAGAGTACCGCTAAGGCACCTGAGTTTCGACAGTGACTTAGATCCACGTGCACGAAAGGGACAGGGCCTTTGTATTCTCTCTGAAATGGGATCAGAGGAACTACTCCATAAATTAATGAATAAACACCACACACAGAGAGCGAGCGATACAGAGCAACCCCTGCATCATACTGATGCAACAACAAAGCAATCTAACACTTGCGTGGCTTCTGGTTATTGTGCTGTGTGAAATTTCATGCACTAATTAACATGTAAGGAAGTGACTACGGTGTCACTTCTTACCTCTGAGGGCCTGAGCTGCCTCGCTGACATTTTGATCCCCCGAGCTGCACGAGTTTCCCCTCCCCGTATGAGGCATCGATTGTTTGTTTGTTTGTTTATTTATTTATTTATGTTTTTTGTTTTTTTTGCAGGAGGCGGGGTTGTGCTCAATCTGACAAATGAGACTCGAGGTGATTGCTTGTGCCGAATTTCTTCTCTATGGCGCTGGGATTGCACACTACCAGGATCAGATAAGGTCAATGACTTTAACTGCTTTAATGATTTTTATTTTTATTTTTTTTAAGAGCACATTCTCAGAAAATCTTTTGGGAGGATTTTTGTTGGGCGCTTTGTGGGTTATACTTGCTTACTTCTGCATATTTGGAGAGTTGAAAAAATAGCTCTGTATTTCTCGCCATAAAAATAAACACACCGACAAAAATGAAACTGCAAATCTAAGTCTTTTGCAGAGTATTAGCGGTCATAACGAAATCCACATTTACAACAGAGGTAGTTTAAGGGTTAAACTATCAATAACATTTATGAAAAATATGTATTATTTCTTCATGTGGTTTTACTGATGGACAGTAGCCACTGTTACATTACCAGTGTTACTACCGCAGCATTGCCAGCTACCTGACTGGTTCGGCACATAAACACGCAAGATGTCTCACTCTTGCTCCAGAAAAAACAATGTGTCTAGTTATTAATTAAGACTTTTTAAAACAGGTTTAATGTCTTCTAGATGTAGTCTGATGAGGTGTATATGATCAGCTGCTATCTACTGTTCCAGAAAAGAAGAAAGGCAAACGTGTCTCCTAGCAATAGAGAAAGGAGTCAGTTGGCTATTTTAACAGGATTTACTCGCATTGAAAAACCTGCATGTACACACTAATTTTGGAGGAAAAATGGTATTGCAGAGAGTGTAGAGGAGGTCATTGAACGGTGTCTCTGGAGAGCTCGGAAAAAAAAATTGCTGCAAAATGAGAAAAACTCAACCAAATACAGAAAAAGATGCAAGTAGCACAGACGACAACAGAAAACTGTTTCCAGGGAGCTGTAAAAAGTGATGAACACAGCTGGGACACGCTTGTTGTTTGATGGTGACTCATGAAGTTATTGAAGTCAGCCCTGCTGAAGTGGTGTTAGAAAATGAGCTGGTATGTTTTTTGGGTGGGAGAACAAGTGTTCCTGTGTCCATTAAACTCTCAGGGACACCGTACGTCATGCTCAAAGCTAAGGGCGCCGCGCATTGTGTGAGCTGTCCCACGCAACAGTGGACAATAGTGAGACGAACTGCAGAGAAAGTGTTCAAAGTAGTTTTGGTGCCTTTATTTTGAAAGTGTAACCAGACATCGTGACACGGTGGACAGTTTGGTGTAATATCGGGGTGTCCTCGAGGGCCTGGACAAACTTGGGTCCAATTCTTTGATGGGCAAAGTGACAATCACTCTGGGCACAGATTAGATTCACTCTTTATGGAATATTTACGGAAACAACAACCGAGTTTAGTCCGGCCTGCATCAAACCTCGAAGAAATAACAGCGGCTGTCATGTTCAACACGTTCTCACTCCCTGGATAAGTATGGCAGCTCGGTCAGCGGGCCTTCAGCGTCGAATCATGACGCTCCACTAACCGCTCTAGTGTCAGTTTTGCAAGTGAAGGGCTCCATGGTCAAGTTGGTGATAATACATAACATGTAACGTCTGGTAAGTGTTCCAGTATTCAGCATATTGTGACAAACTACGGTCTGGTTTAGGCACGTAGAGTACCTGGTAAGGTTTGGGAAAAGATCATACTTGGGGTTGGTCACGTCACTTATATAACTAATGTTAACTTATGTAACATAACTTAAAAAACACATCAGTCTTCACACTTGGTCACGCAAGGGAAATGCATCCCAGTCTACTGGAGGACAGTCCTGTTTTATACCCCTTCCAACCCCCAGCCTGGACTTTTCTTGTTCTTCACACACTGCACTGCAGGGGCGCTTCAAGAAGTGACGCCAGAGGGGTGCTGGGTCAACGGTTATAGGGCATTTAAGCTGGCGGGGCCTCGCAACACTGCTGTAGAGAGAGGTTTAGTTGGCCTGTTGAGCCCAGGAGGATCCAGCAGAAAGACAGAAGCAAAGAGGCAGCTGGAGTTTTGTTAACCTGATCAGGGGTGTCAGACATCCTTACCTATAATAGCTCACAGCTGGGTGTCTGGGCACGGTTCACACCTAGGTGGGAAACCTGGAGGATTGTGGGTGAGTTCACTTCAGAGTTCAGTTAAAATCCCACAAACAATGATTTCACCTGTGGATCACAACAGGGGCAACCACGCCGTCGAACTTAAGAGAAACTGACCACGCAGCTGCTTTTGACGCGTCGGGAGTGAAAATGGGCTGTCGTGTTCCGTCTTTGATTCTAAGACCGCTGTGTGCCGATGGTTTTTAACAGAGAACAATTAAACTGCCAGCGAGTCCTTCAATTCATTCATTCAGTTCAAGCTGGCATTATGCTAAGCCAACAATAAAATGTTCTTCTGCTTAGCCGTGAAACAAACATATCAAAGTGCTGTTTTTTCATGGTCACACTCTGGTCTGTCCCTCTGCACAGGTGTGGAGAGCGACTCTACAGTGTTTCCTGACAACATTTTGTGATTTCAGGGCAAATCTGTTCTGACAATAATACAAACAAAAAAGCAACTGTTATTCTTCTGTATTTTTCAGACACTTCCCCTGCCATCATCATTCAACCAGAGCAGTCACAACGGATGCGTGCTTTTAGTCTGTTTCAGTCCCAAATGAAATGTCACTCCCAAGAGTTCCAGATGCTGGAAATTAGTTCCTTTGTGTTTCATCCCTTATCTTCATAAATCACAAAATAGAATTCCACTCAAGGGAATAAGCCCCACAGTGTGCTTTAAATGTAAAACCAATAAATTCCCAACACGGGTATTAAGATTCAGATTTCAGTGGAAACGCAGGGTAAATCAGATGTGGAAATACCACAGAGCAATGAATATTTCATTGTAAAACGAAGATCAAGCCACATTTGGAGAGAAGGAGGCGCCCGAACAGACACAGTATAGCGAGTGCATCCTACAAAAGAAAGCTAATGTTGTTATGACTTTTATATATTTAATTTGCACCGCACTGAGTGGAAATCCTTGTTTATCCACCTGGAGGGAATTCCGGATTCAGGAATGAATTTTACTGGATAGCTGTCAATATCAAACCTTTTCCATTATACAGTAGTTTACCTCCAGTGATCTCTGAAGAATTCATCAACAGTCAATCAAAGGGAGTTTATGCACAGCCCTGATTTGGTTTCCTCTTCCCCTGCAAACACAATTTGAATACCCAAGGCAACAGCAGAGTGAAAAAAAAATGCATTATACATTCATGTTGCCCTTACTTTCATACCATGAAGGGGTTGTTCTTCCTCTGTCAGTCAATCAAGGACAACTGGGGATGTTCGTACATCACAGCTCGCGAAAACAGGCTGATCTGACGCACAGGAAATAGGACGAGGCTCATCCTGTTAGATGCAAGAGATCTTTATGATCAAGTGCCCAGTTGCTTCTGTCGCAGTCACACGACAAAGCTCTGCAATGTTTGAAGCACTACCGGGGTACTGGTGGAACTAATTTGAAGCCATCTCCACAGAATCCCACATCCATATGCAGCCGCTATTTATGTTTATTTAGTCATTATTGGTTTCAAGTTCTTACAGTGCAGTGAAAAGCCAAGAAGAAGCTGTCAGGGTGGCTGGATGAGAAGCGTTAGGACTTCATACCCTGTCTCTCCCCCTCAGCTAAGTGCATCCTGTTGCCATGATAGTAACTGAAAAATACTTTCAACACGCTTTATTGCCACACGTGGATACTGTCAGATTAACAGGGAGGATAAATGTTGTTGACAGAAAACATCCTATAGATGCTTTTAATCTATAAGGACCCTCGATGTGTCGATAAAAGGATGAAATGTGGGCGGTAGAGCTCGAGAAGTCGAGTCGTTTTTTTTGTGTAAATCGTGCCATCGGTTCAAAAAACCAATTTCAAATCCGTTGTTGCTGATATGTTTGCATGTCTTTGGTTACATATATGACTGAATTTATTCAACTGTTATTCAATAAAAGCAGGTACAAGCAACAATTTAAGGGAAGACGCCACAGGTGAAAAACAATTTCTGGGCTATTTTGCTTCGATGACACATCTTCCTTTAAACCAGTGTAAGGACACTTTTAAGCAGAAGGTCAGCATTCAACATGTTCAAACTTTAGTAAAGTAATTGTAAGAGAAGCATTATGTTTTCCAGACAGACAACATCAAGGACTCATGTTGACGGTTGTTCCCTGAGAAACAAGTCGAAAATGACGTGTTAATTTCAGTTCAGATTTCTATTTTGGACATTTATGCAAATCAGTGGCCATTATGTAGGTGATCAAATGGGAACACGTTGGGTCAAACAAAGCCGTGTGTATGTATTTGTTATCACTATCGATCCGACAAGAACAATTAAATCTGAAATTGTATTTTCTGTAAATCTTAAATCTTGTTCTCGAGGTTTCCAAACATCATTTCCTATTTCACGAGCCTTCGATCTTAGGTAGAAGGTCAACACGTCCAAACTTCAGAAAATCTTGGTCCCATATGCTTAAGCAAAATTGTAAGAGAAGAAGCATTATGTTGGTGAGTACGGGGCCTTGGAGGCTACTGTTTGACGAGTGCATCAAGGATTCATGTTGACCACTGCAAACGAATTGAAAACTGGCCTGACAAGAACCACAGTTGTTCTAAAGTCATAGATCTGTTGAGAAAGTTCTCTTATTATAAAAGCATGCTGTTCACGGTTGTTCGTTTGCAAAATACGTGAGTTACTTGTTTGACGCGCACACGGCCACAATAAACACATTAGACACCTCGTTGGCATGCGGCAAAACAAAGTCTGAAAGCAGTGTGCAGTGTGGTTCGTGTGCAGTCCTTGAGTTGCCAACATATCCAGTCCATCAATGCTTAACATTTTTTTT
Organism: Spondyliosoma cantharus; assembly: GCA_900302685.1. NCBI lineage: Eukaryota > Metazoa > Chordata > Actinopteri > Spariformes > Sparidae > Spondyliosoma > Spondyliosoma cantharus. The sequence goes on from OMLP01012724.1 coordinate 30,295, forward strand.
GAGACAAACAGACAAGAGAAGAAGTCAGACTCCCCCACAGCATGAATCATTCGGAACGGAATTCATTTTTATTACACGTGATACAAAGATACTTGTTGAATGCGATGTTATAGTTCTGTAGAATTTGTCTGCATATAAAAATAATTGATATATACACAAGACCTAAATGGGGCTTGAAAATGTCCTCGCATAAAACCTAATGGCACTATAAGCCTAAGTGAATGTGCAATAGATTCCTCTATGACAAGGCTGACTATTTGGCCAGAGAGTCATAAAACAAAGGCTCCAAGTAATTACAACTACACTTAAAGGTTTACAGCTCAGCTCCTATGATAGTGAATGGACAGAGAGACAGCTGAACACAATGAAATTTGTTGAAGGACAAACACAAAATCCTATTTAGAAATCTAATGGAGAAGAGGTCGAGGGTGAAAAAAAATACTATTTAAAAAAATGAGAGAGGGGGTCATATCCTTCTCTATTTATATGGTCCCTATGCCCTTAATTTGATTTGACCCAAGTTCATTTCTCAACACTTCAAACAAACATGGCCACTTTGGGCTGATGCTCAATGTTAATGGTGTGATTAGTGCTGTATCTTTCCCTTGGTGTGGCAATTTATTTTGCACCATTAAGCCTTTGAAGCTATGCCCTGCTGACTCAGATGCTCTTAGTAACAAACAGTAATATTAAAATGGCTATTACCACCAAAAATCTATCATCTGGAATGGCCCATAAGGTCATAACAAAGTGTACCCCCTGTGAAATGCCTGAAAAGGAAAGCAATAAATCTACATGCATGTTCTCTGAGAATAGAAAAGCTGGACATTTTTAAAACGGATACTAACTGCAGATTTTGACTATATCCTTCACTTCAACTACAAACTACATCAAGTGGCCTAATATAGAGGTAAGTGGACTAGAGTACAACGTAAATCCAAAGGAAAATCCAATCTTACAGTGTGTATAAAGGTCAATAAATCACACTTGAACCATGGGGGAAACCACAGGTAAGAGGCTGCCTATACTGCCCATCACATATAAAAGAGTCAACATGCCATTTAATCCTAAACACGACGTATAGGACAGACGACTTCAGTCATTAACTACGTGGTCAGTTTTAGGAATAGGTTTGGGTTGAAATAAGTTACTTACAGATGGTAAGCCAAGTATCTCACATACATTAGAATAACTTACCATTGTCTTTTGGTTTCACATGGGTCACACACAGCAGTCTACCTGTGTTTGTTTGACTCTGTCACTCTTACACCACACCATCACCCGGCTTTCCTCCCTTGCTCCGATCCTAATTACTTTGGCTGTGAGAGGTCGCCACCTAACAATAAATAATAGCATGGGTCATACGAAGCTGCTTGCGCAGATAACCTACATGGCTGTCTTTCAGGGAGGACGAGTTGGCTGGTCAACAGGTCCTCTAAATTACAACAACAAATTGTTTGTAACGCCCTCGGTTCGGCCTGTACCCATCAGAACTCGTTTGGAGGCGACCTCTACTGACCCTGCTTATCATTATGGCAGCAAAGTCCACATAAGGAGGAGGACAGTGGTTTCAGTGTCCGGAGCGAAACCAGATGTCAACTGTGAGTTATCTCCACTTAGTGAAGTTATGTCATGAACATATATGAGATACTTACAACCTAAGTTACGTACATAACATATGTAAATTCGTAACTGAATAAGTAACGTAGTTATTTAGAGCCAAACCACAAGGTCTTCCTCAACCTAACCAAGCCGTTTTCTTTCCTAAACCAACACCAACTATTGTCCAGTACATCTATCTGCTACGCTGCACTGGTCACGTTCGTTTTAGAGACAGTGATGTACGGCACTTTTGGAGTTACTCGCAATTGACCTTTTCAGGTATGAGGTTGTGCTGCCTCTGTAATTACGCTTATATTCCATTTTTCTACCAGCCAGATGACTTTCAAATCCATTTTAAGCCAACATCACTCATTTCAGATCTGGATTGAGGCAGATCATGGTTTTGGTTAAAATAACTACTAACACTCCCTAAGTTTTCTCACAGAGTCATAACTTCCAGGGCACTGAAATAATTTGTGTCTTGAATATAAGCAAGATTTGTTTTTTGCTGCCATTGTTTTTGCAAGTACAGTCTTGCTTTCAACTGCTTACCCCTTTGGTAAATATGACAAGCTGTCTGGCATCTCATACATTACCCACAGTGATTCTTGGCAACAATCACACACTTGTCATATTCAATTTTCTTATACATTAAAGTTTTTAGGAGGATATTCTGCAACGAGGGAACCCCTGAGTGTGTCAGTTTTTCTGTGTGGACCTGTGTACGACAGCTGTGTCCATTGCAGTTTTCGTTCAATCCATATTTCTGACTAATTTCACTAAGTAGATCAGTTAAATCTATATCTAAACAGACTATGCTCATTGAAGCAAACATCTCCTGCGTTGCAGACTGGAATCACAGTTGCCCTTTCCATTTTCAGACGTTTAATATAATTAGTAAAGACTTTGCGCTCCTGCTCACTGATCTGGCCAATCAGATGGTAAATTTAGAGGCCATAATCGCATTTGATTTGACATCAACACAGCTCTCTGGCATGAGCCCAAATGCTGGCTGAACAGATGAGACATACAGTAACAGTACAAAAGCAGCTTTAAATTAAGCAAGCATCCAATCGATTTTTTTTTTTGCTCGTTTCTGATCTGCGGTCCAACAGTTTACCCCCATATTTTAGCTGCATTGCAGAGTTTACAAACCATTAAAGCATGCAGGCTGGGGATGTGTTCTTTCTGACTATGATGAATTGCCTGCAGCTTATCAACACAACTTGGCATATGGTCTGAGGACATGGCTTGATGGGGTGTCAATCAATCTGTCTATGATTCGAATGTGCTCATGCGATTTTCTGCGCCCATGGTGAAGAGTAATCCCAGAATGCATCTTAAGTAAGCATTAATTCAGTGTCAGAATATTTAGAGGTAGATTTCCTGGATGCTAGGCTACAGTGAGCTGTCCGTGGAGGTTTGACAGATTTAGATTTGTGCCGTTTTAAAGCAAGAGATATTCTTGTTCCAGCAAACAGAATACAAAAAAAAGAATACAACAACAACATCATTACGACCTTTGAAGTTCTTCTGAGCGGTCTCATTTATTCCATGACCTTTTTTCATGTAATATATAACTAGACCTTTGGAGAACCAGATGCACTTCTACAGATAAAGTATCATTTTGAAATACGAGTAGTGGATGAAAGAGAGCAAAATGATGCACGACCCGGGTTTTGGTAATGATCACAGATATAATCCCAAGCAAGCTCATTCACTAACACACACACACTCACCCACATGTGTATCTTCCAGTAAAAGATCACTAAAATAAGCACGCTACATCTCTATAGATGCCTTGGGATTTGTGAATTATCTCAGATGTTTTCCAGCTGGAGTGCATCTCTTGTGAACAAGGCTCGGCTCTGTAGTTTCAGTAATAAGTCTTGTAATTCCTGCCTACACACAGTCAGCATAGTTTGTAACATTGCGGCTCGTCTCCCAGCGCAAAAAAAGATTTCCTTGAATTCTTCAGTATGGCTAGAACAATTCATCACATCAAACATGAAGTCTGTTTGAATTTGCTATATCTTTACTTTACTGTGCCAAGTGTTTCATATCAGTGTGTGCATCAGTATTAGAGCCCAATTCAGCCTTTGAACATTTTATGTTTGACTAAATATTCATTACAGTCAGAAATCTCGTTCCAAATGTGTGCCTTCTTGGCCAGATTTGTCCGACACATTTGGTGTATCCTTTTTTGCTTTTTAAAATTGTATTCACACGGCCCTCTTCAACTGAACTCATGGATATATTTTGTCAATGTTTCTGTCAAAAAACCCTGACCATGATAACACTGTTAAAACAAATGTTTTGGTTATACTTGAAAAAGAGCCTGGACTGCCTTCAAATTTTAATTTGACTGAATTTGAGGAGACCAGTTGAGGTCACTTAGTAATGATTCCAGACAAACTTCGACAAAAGTCATCAGAACTTGATATAAATCAGCTGCATTTAGATCCTTTAGTGTGCACAGCTCACACGGTGTGAGTGGGTAAAGACTGAATTAAATCTAAGCTTTATTGTGGTGAGCAACATCTTCTTTAGAGTACAAACAAGTGATCATGATTTATCCTTGAAGACATACAGCGAGTTCCCATCACATATGTTTTCTTCAAATCATTAATCTGAGCGAATGAAAAGGTCGATTTCGAGTCACTCCTGAAATGACTAATGTTTGCAAAACAACATGACTGTCACAGCGTACCAGCAGCAGAGTGGACCTACACCTGTGTACTGGACTTGTAATTTGGTTAGGTTTAGGAAGACATTGTGGTTTGCTTTTTAAATAGCTACGTTACAAATATAACTTTAGATACCATACCTACGTCATCTTCGTCACGTACCTACACTATGTTGCTAAGTTAAAATAACTCACCGTTTACTTTTGTTTTCACCCTGGACACAAACGGCAGTCTCATGGGTGACAGTCCTGTGCTTGATGACCCAACCATCCTTCCATGACCTCCTCCCTCTGTGGAGTTTCTCACTTAATAATCACCATGGCCACGAGGTCGCCAACTGACAAGAAACGTCAGTACGGGTCGTAATAAGCTGCTTTCAATGTTGACCTTCATCATTGTTTTTTCTGATGAGGACGGTCTGAAAAAAGAAGCGTCTCAGGAGAGTTTTAACTGTCAAACAGTGCATGCTGGTAAATCTGCTAATATGCTAATCCTTTAAGTTTAAGATTAATCAACTTGAAATAATTAAAACTTAAGCAAATGGGAATATATAAGTTGATTTCACTCCGCGAATCCAAGAGAATATACCGACTGAACCTTGTTTTCTGTGGGTACATGGGGTTCAAGGTTCAGGTGGCCAATAATGACTGATAAATAAACTGGGATCAATAAAAGAAGCCACCAAATTCTGTAAATCCAGACATAAATAGTACACAGTGTTCTTCTAAGCAGCCTGCATGTTGTATATAATATGTAGAAAACATATTCGTATTGCTTACCTTTGACCTGTCACATCGTTTCTAGGTGTCAATCTGGCTCTCCAGATAGTTTACGACTCATGTTGAGATGACACGTTACGACTATGACAGCTGGATCAAGTGCTTTATGTAAATGTTGCTTCCCGACAAAATCACTTCTTGTTGTATTCTCTGTATATTGTGTCACTGAAGTTGAAATAGTGTTTGTTATTCTCTATCCAAACATAGATTGGTAGCTTAATACCGGATTGAGTTGCACTATTTCCGACAGACAAATCACTCTCTTTAAAAAACAAAAAGTCTATATCGGAGAGTGAAATTGCATTAGGTATTAGGAGTCATGTATTACTGGAGAGATAATAAGGCAATTTAGAGAAACTGAGAGTCCTGATCTCCAACGAGACGTGCAGATAGAGAACAAAATGAGGACAGACTGTAGTATCTTCTCTGTTAAAATAGGGGGTTGATTTGATGAAAACCTGTCAACAAATACATCCAGAAGAGGGGAACAAGTACACATCACCACCCAGTAAATAAGACTATCATTCCGGTCATACAATGTTACACATTTGTCGGGTGATTGCGTCTTGAATTTCCATTGGGAGCAATTTGACATCAGGTTAGCAGTTTGTGATTCGCTAGTGCTGCATGTTAAATATAATCAGTCAGCATTTACTTGGTAATATGGCCTGCCTGTCATATCATATATATTTTCCTGGGTAGCTGTGTTTTTTTTTTTTTTCATTCTGAAGGCAAATGCAGGGTGAATACCAATGTCGGTTTTCATCAAATAAGAATGTTGATGTGTGTCAGGGCTGCAATGCATCTGGCTTTCTCAGCACTTAATATTTTCCCCGAGCAACAACAGATTTTTGTTTTTTTTACTGAAAAGGCATTGTGGTTGTAATCAGCATACAAAGTGTGTTTTTGATGTGTTGCTCACATGGCAAACTAATAATGGCTTCTTGGCACAATCCTGCATATTTCGTATGTACGTATGTATGTAGCTGCATGAGATTAGAACAGATCTGTGGGATTGTTGCTATTTTCTTTATGTATACATTGATGTTTGCCTATTTTGTGAGACCATGTATCTGTTGTGAAGTTTCATATTTATATATCGTTTCCGTTTTTCCCTCGTCTCGTCTGTCATTCCAGTTAAGCCTTAGTGACTTTCAGGGTCGCCTGTATACGAACATACCTATTTATGTGCACACGTTGGTGTACCTTTATGCGTGTTACTGTGCATAGTATTTTGCTTCTCTAGCTCCATGTACTGTATGGAATACCAGCACGTTCTCACTCCCATCTCATCAAATATGGCAGCTCGATCTGCAGCCTTAAGCTTCAGTGCTCTACTCTGACATCAGTTTTGCATATAAATCCAGTTAGACTTTCAAAACAATGCTTGCTGACAAACGGCATGACATATTATAACCGTTGGACTGTTGTTAAAATTGTCACGGTTTGGTTAGGTTTAGGCACCAAAACTATTCGGTTAGGTTTAGGGAAAGATTTGGGTTAAAAGAGCTACGTTTAATCTCATAAGGTAAGTTATGTAGCTCACGTCATGCAATGTCCCAAAATCGTGCTTAGACACAGACACAACTTTGTTAGGATTAGTAAAACAATGCGATTTAGGTTAAAGTATCTGTTTTGGATGCCACAGACACAGCTAACTCTCCTTAGGTGTCCTTACAAATATCCAGCGATGTCTCGCTACACGTCTACAACTCCACCACCATCACCTCCACCATCCTACATTGATTTCAAGCAATATGCATGTGATGTGAACATGATATGACACATTGCAAACATTTTATTCCGGGCTGTCATCCCTCTGCTATCCACCTCGCTCATGAAACGGATGTGGTGAGTACTTTTTCAGTCTTGAATCAAGAGTTCACCCACAAAGCAGCTGAGTCACGGACACACGCTGTTTTGTCATTCCGCAGGAATAGAAAGTTCTGAGAAGAGGACATGACGACTAATGCTTACCACATTTGGTAAGCTATTGGCAGGGGACAACAATAGAGATAGTCCAAGAGGACTTAAGCTGAGTAGATACTGTGTTTAAGTTTAATGGTCTGAACTTCCCTGCTGAATTGTTGTAATTACAACCAAATAAATTGAAAGCAGCGAATGAATGAAATGTCCTTAAACAGAGTCCATGAAAACATTCGAACACGGCCAAAAGGAAATCATCGATCTGCTTTCTGTTTATTTTAAAATAAAAGTTATTAGGGCCCCGTCCTTACTTCCATTACACTGATCAATTTTCTTCAGCCTTATGTCTCTACCCTCCTCGCACACTCTCGCTCTCCCCGTTTATTGCTGCATTTGGCAAGAACAACACTAAAAGGCATTATCAGCCTGTCAGTGGAATCGATGCGGCTGATAAAGTTGGTGCTTCGAATGTGGCACTCAGGCACTGCGCGGCGGGGTTGAGAAGACAGTTATAAACATGCAAAACAGGTTATAAAACATATTTAATGAGTTGGCATTAACCTTTTTCGGTATCTGTACATGCCTATCTGCATTTAAATTACTGACTGTTTTAGGTTTGGAAGTATAATTCACTAATGCTTTAATGGCAGTGATAGCGGCGTTGTACTTTTTCTTTAATTGAGTTCAGAAAATGTGTTCGCAGATAATGAAAGGTGTAGGAGATAATGAAGGTTATGTATTATTGTCCTGGTGTAATTAGAAGTGATAGCTGCTATGATTTTAAGTCGTTCAATTCATTAATAATGCAGTCCCCAGATCGTATAATCTCGCAGTGAACGGCCTGCTAAAGATTTGACAAATGAAAGGAGCTTCCGCAGACTATTGTATCAGAAGGGAGGATATATACATCTGAAATAACAATTATTCGTTTGAATGATAATTTTTTATTTTAATCATAACTTTACAAAGCGGGTCATTTGAGTACAGCCTGGAGAGAGGTTAGCTTAGATCAGAGCAAACTGAACAGACATAGAAACTATGTTTCATACGGGCAAAGTCAGGCGAAGAGAAATGCGCTGCTGCAAAAAAAATAAAAATAAAACGGAAACCAGACAGCTACCGGATAGTCCTGCTGCTGGAACTAGATGAGACGGAGAGGAGACAGATGTGAGTGAGACCAGATCATCGACAGAACAAAAGGCCACATAGGGACAGGGCCCGGTCCACTCTGCATGACACTGTTTGAAGAAATTCTGGAGGAGAAAGGGACCACAAAGGCCAAGAAACACATTTAGTGTTTTGTATCAAACTGTCTCCTGACACCACTGCAGAATTGGACAGCTTCCCCCTCGTCGATGAGGCATCCCCCTCTAATGAAAACAGCCCTCATGGCGCCGTCTGATTATAGCTCCGACTGGCTCGGGTTCGGTCGTTGTCGGCAGTTTTGAGCACCGGGATGTTCCTGCTCTTCTTTCAGCCTTATTTACAGTGACATATCTCTCCATTACTTGCTGTGACAGTTGCTGTTTCTGACAGCTCTTTAACAGTGTCTTTAATACGGCGATCCGCCTTAGCTGCAAACGACTCCTTGTTTTTTGATGGGGATAAATGGTATTAAAAATTTGAGCCTTCAGTAACCGTAAAGCAGAAAGAAAAAAAAAAAAAAAAAAAA
>OMLP01012725.1:0-29368 GCA_900302685.1 Spondyliosoma cantharus
CATTTTCATTTAAAATACACAGATACACATCTTATTAAACACACATCAATGGCAGTTGTTTAACTTTGGATTTAATTCCCCTACAAAAAGCACATTTATACGTAACATCATGCGTTTCAAATGTCAGTACCTCATGGGTGCAAATCCATTCATGGGTCCATCTTTTGGGCGTCCCCTCCCATGTCCAGGTGGACCAAACACTTTCATCATGCCCCGCCCACCACGCATGCCACCTCGATTCATCCGACCCCCTCGACCACGACCTTTAAACCCACGGCCCCTGTGGAGGAAAAAACAAATATGAGAAACACCAGCTAGGTTTTAAAGGACAATACTGAAATCAAAATAAATCAAAGAAGACTTCGGGTCAAATGTTTACATGTGATGGGGTGGATATCCATCTTTGTCTAAGAGTTTTCTAAAAATGTATAGAAAAACAAACTTTTAGCTGTCGACCAGTTCACCTCAAAAAGCTGCCACCTTTGGTCAGTAAAGAAACATATGTTACCATGGGACAATTATCATTTTGATCGGTTTAAACTACCACTCTGCAACCAATTTAAATTTTGCTCGGTTTGGGCCTGTTTAATTTGATTGAGATGTTTATCTGGAGCATTTTTATTCTGTCTGGTCTGTTAAACCAAGTACAATCAGAATATGAGGCTCCACATAAAAGGCAGCTACTGCCACTTAATCACTAGAACAAGTTACATCATGTAAAGCAATGCAAATATATATACAGCAACCTCGTGTTTACCAACCGGCCCTTTCTGTGATTGCATCATATAAAAAGGATCAGTGAGATAGGACAGCTAAAAATAAAAACTCCAGTTTTCAGGAGGGCATAGTTTTGCCTTTCATTAGCATGCAGTTTAGCAAACCATAAATACAGTACTAATAAATAAATGCAGTATTAGGCTGTAAGAAACTTTAAGACTGACCGAGCTTTGCTGTCCATTGTCGGCTGCTCAGATTCATCCTTGGAAGGTTTTGAAGTGTCTGTCATCTTTTCTTCTGTGCCTGCATCCATCTGAAAGGATGCAGGTCAAGATTAATATGCAGCCCTATGTTAGAGTGGAATTGTTATATTTCTTGCACACAAAACCTAAATGACATACTGTTTACAACACCTGCCTTGACATAAAAAGATTTCTAGATGCATTTTGCTTCCACATATAACATGCATCATTCATACTGCAGTGAGAAAGAAAATAAAAAATCTCTAGGGCATTTTGCCATTTTAAAAATGAATTGATGCAGAAATAAGGTGCAAGTTCCCTGCAGTTATGAGGTAATCAAGCATGATGTTAACAAATGGGAGCTGAATTCCCAAATTCATCCAATATGTACAAAAACACATTTGCAGGCATAACTGATGAATCACTCTTTGATGTTGTAGGAGGTAATTTTTTGTTATCACTGATGAACAACATATTAAGGCATTTCGATGATGTGACACAAAGCTGTTACTCAGCAGATCCTGGAAACATAAAACCTCAGCGTTGCATTCGTTGCATCGCTCTGTCACTGGGTGTGATGGACTGCATGCCTCATATTGAAACAGGTGACATATTCGTAAGTTAGGCATGAACAACTGCAAGTCAGAGCTTGACAGAGAGGAAATTAATAGTCCCAAAGCCTGGATAACAGCTTTTAAATGCAGCACCTGTGACACTGATAGACTGGAGATTTATGTGATATATAGTAGGGGAAAAGTAAAGGGGGCTGGACACTAAGCATGAAACTGACACTCAAACTCATACTTGGGGAATGTGAGACGACTTACAAAATTTGTCCCGAGGGTGCAACCGTCCCAGAAAGCCGTGTCTGAAACTTGTTTTACTTGCAGCGTGTGATACTTTTGCTGAAGCAACAGCAATCCACATGAGCTTAAGACAAGGTACCCTAACCCTACTTGGGAGGGATAAATTCCCTTTCCAAAATAACTATATTCTATGATAATTTCCAAAAAATACACAGTAAACATATCCCTGCAGGGACAACATATTACATTCAAACAATATGCAGACAATAAAAAAGGTACAAGGTATTAGTACTTAGTACTTCTGGAGGAGGTGGGACAATGACTACAGTAGTGCATGTGTCAACTGTATCGATACTGCAAAAAATTAGTAGTGAAGCCTTTTCAAATGTTCAGTGCCGATATTAAGCAATATGTTGATACTTTTGACAACTCTACAAGGTACGGTGGTGAGATCACTGTGGGCTTACTACTTCGTGCCCTCCCAGTAGGAGCATTATTTCTTTATTATAGACTCTTCAGCATCTAGTCGAATGTGGGTCTAAAAAAGACTTAATTTTTAAGAACTGGGGTTTTTTGGGGGGACAATTTTTAGCATCTTTATGGGCCTTTTAAATGTATGCAGCCACTGCTGTGTCCAAATTAAAAAGTTTATATACTTTCTCTTAACTATGCACACACTCAGTTGACAGCTTGTATGGTGCAGCTAACTCAAATATATGGAAAAAGGCCCTTAAATTCATCATACCTCCATGAAATTCAAATGATCCAGTTTTACTTATCTGGTGTTAAACTGTGTCTGTATACATTTAGATCTACTTGGACAAATAGATAGACTCCTCTACTTGTATAATACTGTATGTTGTAGAAGTAACAATAACGCAAGGCTTTGTGAAACAACAGCTTGAAATGCATATGACAATGGAAAGACACATGACACCATTAACACTTTGACCACGTCGTCGAGGACTGTCACGTACACATACATTATCACTGTGATATTTTAAAGGTGCGTCGAGCGTCATGGAAACATTTTTATCCCGATTCCGAGAGGCGATTGGAGCCGTGTCACCTTAAACATTAAGCTGAAGGCCCCTGTGCAACAAATACACATCAAGCCTTTGATGGTAATGTCATTGCTTTATACACTGGTTAGTTTTAAGAACTAATGTTTAAGTAAACGACTAAATTATGATGCAGGGCACCAGCAGGGCCCTGTCTAATTCCTGGGTTTACATCCATTGCAGCTTTGATGTGCAGGATGTTGTATCCCAGACAAGTTGCTTCATTTGACTCGTTTTCAAGCAGGCATTCGACATTTGGTTAACCAGTTTTCTCTTTCAAAATACTAAATAAATAAGCCGAATAACAACTGTGTATTTAATCGTTGGGCATGAACGAGAGGGGCGTTCCTGTGAATTTTCAAACGCGTTGGTGAAGCGTAGAAGAAAATGGATGACTTACTTTAGTTGCTGATGCAGGCGAAGAGGTAGATTCAAAAAGTAATATAATTTTCCTATTTGCTAAGAAAAATAAAAAATATGTTAGAAAAATAAAAAATATACAAAGTTGCCGACAGCTTGTGCAGCTCCTTCGCGTTTTGAAATGGCGGCTTCGTCAGACTAGCCCACATCCCAGGTTGGGATTTCTTTGTGAGGGACACATTATGTGGAGGTCAACGCCCACCCAGAGGAATTCTGGTGTCTCATTGGCTACGCGTTGCTCTGATCCCGCCTACATTATCTAGTTTAAGATTCTGATTGGATGAATGGCTTGACGTGCGTTTTTACTTACTGCTCATCCTGAAGAAGTCATTAATTAAACGGGCCACAAGTTCAACATATAACGCTGATTTATTGAAGATGGTTGAGTTTAAAACACATTTTGTGAATATTAATGCATCTGACATACTGGATGTATGTACACATGTTTCACACGCCTGTTGTAGCTTATTTTATATGTAAAAAAAAAAAAAAACATTTGAAGAGTTGGATAGACAATTTACAAAAAACAAAAGGACTAATTATTTAATAGCTTTCAGACACAACAAAACCTTAAAATGACACGCATCTATTTAAGTCCTAAAATATACCAGTGAACAAAGTACACGTGGTTAAAAACAGTATCAACCTGACTCTCTGTTAACACAAACAGCAATATTGGAGTCTTAATCATAAAGATATCAACAGCAAAAAATATACAAATCAACAAACAGCACACTCGATTTCCAAACACTGAATTCATAATTCAAACAAAGGCGGCCTCATATACAAAAATAATTGCCAAATGCCCGAAAAGCAATATTTACATCAAGGGAAGGGCTGAAAGAGAGACGGAAAAAACACAACAAAGAAATTCAATCATTAAGTTATCTTTAAGATTTTGCATGCGAAACTAACTCCATCAAATGTCCGGATGAGAGTTAACCTGATGCGTAAAAGTGGTCCATGCACGTCCGTTACGCGCGGCTCAGGATGTCTGAGAGCTGGTTGATGTATTCAATAGTGTATTTGAGGGTTTGTATCTTGGTCAGGGGTTGCCCCCTCTTGCTGTAGTCCGGCGGCAGGTAGTCGCGGAGCTGGTGCAAAGCCTCCGCAAGACTCCTCATCCGCATCTTCTCCCTCTCGCTGGCCTTCACGCGCCTTTTGGTGGACATCTTGGGCTTGCTCATCCTCTGCGATGCCGGAGTCGCCCTGCGTCCCGAGAAGCCGACGGACAGATCGCCGATGTCCCGGTGCCCGCCGGAGAAGCACATCTCCGGCGAAGAGCAGCTGGAGTCCATGGAGGACTCCGGCGAGGCGGACTGAAGCGAGTCCCGATCCTCACCCAGGCTACTCCACTCAGACAGTATTCTCGATGTGACAGCTTCCAGGTCCATGTTAGAAATATCCCGAGACTTCCAGACGTCCGTGCGGCGAGGATGACATCAGGCGAGTTCTGTGAGGGTGGATTTTTTTTGCCAAAGCGTTTTTATACAGAAGCAGATCTCCGGAGGTTTATGGGTTCACAGCTCAGGCGAAAAAAAAAAAAAAAGTTCAAAGAAAACCTCAAGTGCCAAAATGCGACCTTCGCGAAGGACGTCGTTCGTTATCACTGAGGTGTGAATAAGGCTAAATAGACGGATAATGTGATGGAAAGAAAAATAATTAGATTCCTTTTGTGGGGGAATTACTCTTTAAAGTCTGCACGGCGACAATTATCAGTTTGATGCGATTTGTCTAATGAAAGAATGAGAGGATGCTGTTTCACCTGAGAGCTTCACGCCTCTCTGGCAAGTCAGGCCTGCATGTGTCTTCAGTCTGGAAGTTTATAGTCAAGTCAGCATTATTTTTAACTTGGAGCCCCACATAGACACGTCGCTTGACATATATATTCAAATATATGGTTCAGAATCAGCAAGGAATAGTTTATAAGTCTTCTTGAACTGCATCTTAAAATCGTATTGCCACCTGAAGGAATGCTCCTGGTTTCCAGTGCTCACAAGAAAATGACACAGGACACAAATTGTTTTGAAAGACAAGTTGGCTTGCAGTGGAAAACAATCAAGGAAGGAGGAAGACAAAATATATATAAAAGAAGAGCTAGTCTAGGACTGACTTGTTATTTGGGCAGAGGATGCAGCTGTCACCAAGCTCCTGCCAGACCTTTCATGTCTGCAAAAGGTGTCTAAGGCCTCACTCATGATCAAGGGGGCCAACGCTGGCAAGTTGTAAAACCGATAGCTCAGCGCCCCCCTCAGCTGCAGTGGCTGCCTCCCTCTTAAGTGACATGAAGCTTGTCAAACATCAGTGGGAGAAAACAAGCTTGCATGGTGCTTCTAAATGGCATTTAATGCTGAAAACTGTGCTAATCCACAACCTTCAACCTCAAATTTACGAAGACTATTCCTTTCAGGATCAGAGCAACAGGTTTTGGCAAGGCAACAAAACATTCTTGAGGAACTTAGTTATTACAATTTCATGTTTTGGTTCAAATTTTTCAATGTCACACAACATCTAATGACACAACTTTGATAAAATCAATGTTGTTGCTGAAGAATTTGCTCCTCTCACTTATGAAATACTTCAAACTTCAAAGAATCAAAGTAACAAGTCAGGGAAAGCTACAACTAACTTAAAGGGGCATTATGTAGTTCTAGATAAGAAGTTCAAACTCCAAATTTTAAAATGTACAATATTAATGAGGAAGTATTTATTCATATCCATAACTGAATAAACAAGCTGTTCTCAGAGGAAAATAAGGTCCCCAGAACACTTTTTGAAGTAAAAAAGGTGGCAGGGTCCGCCAAATATGAAATGAAATTTTGTTGTCCTTTGAGGTCAGTTTTCTTTTATTTATCTATTGTTTATTCAGTCATGGAAATGCAGAGTTTGTTTATGCATAAAAAAAAAGTCAATGCATGTATTTCTCTTCTGATTAAATTTCCTCACCAAAACTACTAGTGCACCTTTAATTGTTTGGTATATTAAACAAAGAAAACAGTATAAATGTCCTGATTTAACCCAATGTCTTATGTTGTCTGATCAACCATCCAGCACTAAAAGATATTTAATGTATTGTAATGTTAAGATGAGGGAAAGACACACATTCTCATATTCCAAAAGTTTGAGCAATCTAAAGTTTGACTTATTTGCTTGAAAAATGACGTAAAGACATTATACGTAACGTTCCTGCATTAAAATGTCACAATCTACTCGATCTTTGTTTTATATTTTGTGGAGTTGTGTACTGACATTATCCCAAATATTTAAAATATTCAAACCAGGAGAAATCCTAATTTTTCATTTGTTCGTTCCGGAAGAGAGTCTGAGAGTGAAGAAGGAGGCACAACATGAATTATGTAGCTTTTACACCAAAATGACAATGTATATGCAGGCTTTTTAAATGTGGGCAAACTCACAAATGCATTACCGACTCGTTTCACATTGCCAGGAGACAAGTTTGTCTTTGCTTTTTTTCCTTGTGTGTCAAATTCGTCATCACAATTAGGCCATAAAAACAGAACCGTGAACAGCAGCTGAACATATGCGTACATCGTCAAAAAACACAGTAAACTTTATTTAAAAGTCTTAATAACATTCTGATACAGACAACTCGTTGAGAGTGAGACATCACGCTTCTCTCTGATCTCTGTTGTGAGTTGCACATGGGTAATACTGATCA
This sequence comes from Spondyliosoma cantharus, assembly GCA_900302685.1. Classification (NCBI taxonomy): domain Eukaryota; kingdom Metazoa; phylum Chordata; class Actinopteri; order Spariformes; family Sparidae; genus Spondyliosoma; species Spondyliosoma cantharus. The sequence goes on from OMLP01012725.1 coordinate 6,926, forward strand.
GCTGACAAAGGTGGTTCCTTTCTGAATATCTTTTACATTGCACCTCTTTCTAACTCAGTGCTGACTGAGCAGTGTTCCAGCGCTGCTCTACTGTAATAAGCTAATCAATGAGAAATTCAGATTTTTAAGGTTTAGAGTAATCTTTCACATTCAACATAAAAATACATGTTTCTTGTTCATCGTTCTGTAATGATGCTGCTCACTTTAGGAACTTCAGTCTCAGCCTCTCTGCCAGCGGCAGTGGACTCTCACCACAGATCACTGAATCATCACTATCTAACACAGTGACAGGTGACGCTGGAGTCTGCAGGAACACATCGTCACTCACAACAGCTGGTGAGACAGTCTGGCTCTTGGCTGATACAGGCATGCTGTTTGTCTCAATAGCTACATTGCAACTCTCAGATTTTAGTCGTGATAACTGGATTGGAGTGGTTTTCGCAGTTGGTTTGGTTGAAACAGCTTTCAGGGGGAAGTCTGAAAGGGAGCTGGCCTTGATCTTGTTTACTGGCTTCATCTTAGCCGGTCTTTGGGCTCTAAGCTGCTGGTTCTCTGCATCACTTTCCTCACTGGATGAGCCCACGCTCATACACACACTCTTCTTGGTGGTGTGTGGCACGTTTTTGTCACTTCGATCGGGGTCAGAGTGGCACGTCTGTTGTGGGAGAGCCGATGAGGGAATAGCTTTTCTGACAAATTTATATTTCTGTGGAGGCTTTTGGGAGCCATTACATTTGTCCTTTGTCTTATTTTGAGTTTGTAGTGCAGGCCTCAGCTGCTGCTTTGAACTGTGAGTGTCTGTTTTATTTTTTGTACACTGCCTTCTGTCAGTGAGTGTTTCTTTTTTGTTAACAGCAGATTCCTGTCCTGACAACTTACTGCCAATCCGTTCACTTGCTTTTGAGTTATGCGAAGCGGTGTGTTTGAGAGGGGCTAACTCATAGTTTAGTAGTTTTGAGACCATTGCAGTGGATATCTCCATCTGGTCTATAGCTTTAGCTGTGGTCCTCATAAGCACCCTGTCCCTAAGAGAACACTCTGGAGCAGATCTGGAGTCTCCTTCTTTGACGTCACATGAGGTTTGCTGCTTGGTGTTTTGGTCCTCTGTTTCCTTGGCCTCAATGTCTGTGCTCAGCTCGGGCTCAGTGCTGTGGTTTGTGGCTGATGGAGAGGATGTGAAGGACAAAGCCTCCCAGTCGATATCACTCAGGTGTAGAGCGTCGATAACAGCAGAGACAGACGGTGAAGCAGCAGGTTCTGAATCTGCTTGAGACTGAGGAGTATTTGGGCAATCACCCAGACTGCTGTTGTCTTCCTTTGTCTTCCGCTGTGGTTTATGGTTCACTGGAGTGTCCAGGAGCACCACTTCTGGTTCCTCTGTGCTGGTAGAGAGTAGCGTTTGTGGTTGAGCGTTAGAGGAACTCTGAAGGGTCATCTGAGCCAAGAGGTCTGAAATACCATCCGAGATCAGATCAGTCGGCTTCTCCTTTTGACTCTTTGGCTTCCTCTCTGTAAAGAAGATTGAGACTGAATGTCAGAGAGCGCTTTAATGACTACTTTGAACATGTTTATTGGAAATATCTTCAATCTCTGATAGATTTCCCTAAACATTAGGAAGTGAAGTTCTACAGCAGTTGTGGCTGGGGAGGGGGCAGCAAAGTACAACCTGCATAAACTGACAGCGAAGCCTGTGAGACAGACACCTCTCTGCTGCATCAAAGCCTTTGGTGTGAACTAGTCGAGCTGCCAAACTCTACATTTTCAGGTGTCAGAGCGGCTGTAATAGACAGCCTTGAAAAACAAGTCAAAAGCTCCAGGTGCCTTTGATCAGGACGCCCTTGTCAGTGGCACAGTGAGTGTGGGAAGTCTTGGAGCTTGTTAAGTCTGTGGGAGGGCTCCCATTTTTGTTCGCTGCATTCTGAACTTCATAAAAAAAAATTATGGATTTATTGAAAGTGAATATTACAAATTATCGTCTTACTTTTGGTCTTTTTCTCTTCAGCCAGAGCTTTGTCTCTCAGGTAGCTCTCCACCAGCTCTGGGAAGGCCACACGGAAGAGAGACTCTTCCTCCACCGTCCTCACCTCACCTTGATCCTGTGAAGGCCGATCCTCAGGAAACACATAATGTTCTACAAAAACATCAAGGTCAGGTCCATAATGGTCTCAACAATTCTCTCATTTATGCAGATGCTCCTCTGAACAAATGCAGACAAGAATATATAAATAATATACACAAATACAGCACATCTTATACAAAAAGCAAATATAATAGCCGTTTAACTCATAACTGCAATAATGGCATTTCAACCACTTTCTTGTTACAGGCATTTTAGAATACATACATACATACATACTTTAGCCTTTGCAAATCCACATGTATGACAAAAAACCCCTATGTTTCCACCAAATCTAGCAATGTTGGCCTGTTTGGACCCAAGTATGCATTTCTTATGCTGTAAAATGTCAAAAAAATTGTGAAAAATGCTAATCACAATTCCCCAGAGCCCAAAATGACATCTTCAAATTGCTTATATTGTCCAAAACTCAATGACTATCATAAATGACAAAGAAACGCAGCAAATCCTCACATTTAAGAAGCTGGAACCAGCAAATACGTGACATTTTAGCTTGAAATCTGATCATCAAACAAATTCTCTGCAGACTGACTGATCAATGATCAGGGATGTCAACCATGAGACTAAAGTTTACAGTAATATTCATTAAACTGCATGATACAAAATAACAAATGAGAAACCACACTCTGAATTAGTTGACTGAGACTTTCTCAGGCTGCTCACGTCGGGCCGGCTTGTTAGTGAAGTGGACTTTGATATGACAGATTTCCCAGCCTGGGAGAGGAAGCCAGTTTAGCACCTAGTGGCTGTTGTGACTGATCTGTCACCTCTGAACCCCACCTCACAGCAAGTCACTAACAGACAACCCGGCGACGAGCACCCTGCACCCCAACCTATGCTTACTGCAGCAGTCGTGTCACTCAACCCAGAAGATGTTGTCTTAAACATCACTTTTTCCTCTGACTGCAGGAAAACAGAGAATTACAGAAAATATTGAAGTGAACATCATCCTTTGTTGGTTTAAACTGACCTGGTGTGCTCCAGATGATTTCGAAGCAAGCGACGGCATTCCTCACCCTTGGTTTCAGTATTCTTTGGGAGAAAAAGGCGTTGATAATCAAAAATAAGCTTTTATTACAACAAAGTCACAAAAGAGACACTCATTAGCTGCTAAAAGTTTAAATTGAACTTGGCGGGCTACCTGAGGGGCTTGATTTGGGAACACATTTCCCTTCCATACTTCCTGTTCATCAACTCTGCGTAGGTCATCAAGACTAAAACCTTTTCACTGGTGTAGTGCTTCGGCCACTCCATCTTATCATAGGCAAATTTCTAGAAAACAGAAACCATCTTTTAGATGCAACTCACATAAGTAATAACTTATCAACGATGTAATTTAAATCAAGCCATTACCTGCATCATCAGCATATTTGGCTGCCTCCTTTTGAAATGTGACACAGGCTTATCCTTGGAAAGCAGGAACTCACTGATGATCTGCAAAATTGTATTTAAATATCAAAAACCATATACATTAGATCAAACAATAAACACATCAAAATAGCTTTACCTCTGTAAAGGGGAACTGTTGACTTGCAAGTGTTTTCCTAAAAAAAGAGATAGAAAACAGTTAAGAAAGTAAAGGAGAAAAAAAAAAAATCGACAGAATACTGGACTTTAAAGGCCAATTTGACTGATAAAATGTTTTATTTCAAATGTTCAATAGGTAGTGTGATAATGACGTCATTGTGAATAGGTTTGGCCACAATAATCATCAAGTGAAAATGTGATATTGTGACAGCCTTAATTGATAGACTTACTACAGTTTTGCTAGTCTTGGTCTTCTTTTAATACATCGTCTTTATGCTCTTGCTTTTTCATGCCATTAAACATCTGATTTTAATTTACATTAAAAAAAAAAAAAAAGTATTTCCATCAGGTCACATACTTCCTGATGTTTGCCTCAAAAGACAAGGCCTGGCGCGTCTGTTCATAGCGATGCCAGTCACAGGGACACTGGTAGTCAAAATCCTGAGGTTGACAGAAATGTTTGCTGTCGCACATTACACAGCCCCTGCGTTCATGTGCCTTTGCGGAACCTGAAAAGGAGGAGACGAATCAAAGTAAATATCTGATGAAACTAATGTCTTGTGTTTTTTAACACATGGCAGAGGCGGGTCTTAATCATATATATATTTATATTTAAATAGACTGATTTCTATTTCTCTCTAAAATAGGAGACGTAGGTAAAAAGCCAAGACAAACAACCAACCTTAAAATCTAACACATTACAACAACTCAGGTGTTAAATCAGAGGCTTATTCAGACTAATCCATCTCTCACATATGTGTATGTTTTAACATTGCAGGTTAAATCCTCTTGGGACAACCCCCCACCCCTTTTACTTGCCACCTCTTATCAGCCACAGGGGTTAGAGTTCAAGACAGGGCACCACTCACCAGGATGTCGACATACGTGGCAGTGAGCGACCTTCTTTACGACTCCCTCAAACACACCTGCATTCTCCTCCTTCCACTTGATGAATCTGAGGCAATTAGCAAGCGGTTACAAGTGCACAAACACAGCACAGCACAGAAAATAACAAAAAATGCTTATCTGCAACCAAAATGCAAGAAAGATGATCCACAGAGTGTGTTTCCTACCTCTGCAGAAGTGTTTGTCCTTTAATCATCTGAATGAGCCTCAGAGCTTGCTCTCTGCCAACACCAGGTATGCCCTTGTAGAAGAAAGCCAATGTACAGTTAACATCCTGTAAATCATTCAGATCAGTGATTTTGATGCACAAATTTCAGATTAAGGTGCACTCCTTACTTTTGGAATATAATCACAGCCCAAGAAAATGGCCAGACCGACAAGATTCTCTCTGGAGAGATGTAACTCTGTTTGTACCCTGGAAGTCCTGTAACAGTCCACCTGAGGGTCCTGGAGGGGAAAGAGAGGAACAATATGATATATGTTTTGATCGGATGGAACTGAGCATTTCCTCAGACATGAATGCATGTATGTATACGTACATGGAAGCAGTGATGATGTCACTGTGTTTATGTTGAAAAGCATGATGACATTTTGTAAAAACATTTTCCTTTTCAGTTTCCTTTCGTTAATTACCTGACAAGTGATTTGACCCACAAATAATAAATTCTTTTTGTCTAAAACTGCAATGCAATGCAAGTATAACTTATTCCACCCTATAGCTTCTATCTTTCAGGTGGCAATTTAGAACAAAAACACAGAAACAAGTTTTTAATTCAGGAAACAAAGGCTGGATGATATGGTAAGAAAAATCCTGTTGCAATATTTTTAAAAGCTATCATGAATGATCATATTTGCGTAACAATTTTCACTTTCACTGAAAAAAGCAATTTTAAAATATGTGGATTTGACATTTGTTGGGGGACTGTTCCAAACAAAAATGTTTTCTTACACCTAGAGAAAAAGATTTGTAGGCCAAGGCATCTTTGCAGCATACGTTATCAAAAAATGTTGGCTTCTGTTATTTGGATATTGCCCTTTGCCATGTTGTGAATTTAGTAATATTTGGATTAACTGTGCAGCCTGACTGGAAATCAAAAAGGGAACACTCCTGGAATTGCGGCTCCGACGGGTTCCCGGATGTTGCTCTGGAGAGAGGCATATATTAAGTCCTTATCCCCCCCCAATAGTTTGAACTGAAGAAGCCTTTTGAGTGAGCAGTGAAGCATCTTCTATCAAACACCAGCCCTGAGATCTGGGTTCAGCTTTTTCTCCACACTTTGTACACTGTTGATTAGATGAACTTTCACAACATACTTTGCTGTTCATATTGAAGTTCCTGTAGACGGTCCGGGCTCCATACAAGAAAGCGTCCCCATCATTAGTGATGGAGCCATCCACCAGGCCCTGCGAGTCCAGATAGGCGCACATGGCCTCAGCCTCCCCAGCAGCTGTCACCCACGGCACACCAAGATAATCCAACATCTCTGCACACTACAGGGGACAAGAGTGCTTAACAACAACATGCATGTAACTGACTGACTGTGATGAGAGATGCAGTAGAGTGGAGGACCAACCAACCTCTCTTAGTACAGCGTTAAAGCGCCCTCTGCTGGTGCTTTTTGTGGACTTCGTGGCAGGAGCCTTTTTGAATCCTCCATATCTTGTTTCTGCCCTCTTGCTCATGGTTTCCGCTTTGAGTTTAGGTGCTTCTCCTTCCATCACAAAGACGAGCTTCACCCCCATGAGTGACAGGGATGACACCCTGAAAAACAAATTCCTGGACACAACAGAACATCGCTTCTAAGTGATCGCACACCAGCAGAAGATACTGTTTTAAAGATTAGAACTGAAGCTAACTAAGCTAGCTGAGAATTGACAATTACCTCAGGTGGGGTTTGGTAACTCTCCCCATCATTGCTTGGACGTGCTGGGCCTCGCACACCCATAAGCTCAGGTCAACTGCCAGCGTCTTTCCGCTCAAACTGTACAGCGGCACCGACTCACGAACCGGCTCGACGATAGACCACAAGTCGTGAACACCCATGACTACCCCAAAATGGGTTTGAACCGATTTAACTGGAGGGAAACGCGCAGGAAACGTCAATGCTGCTCAACACAACACAGAACAACGAGCCAGAGATTTCAAATGGTGGCGCCGGTGGGCCACGTTCCAATTCGTTGAAGGTCTCCTACTACGCTGCCTTGTCGCGGTATTAGCTGTTGTAAATTTGTAAAAGAAAATAAATGTGGCGTTTGAAATGAATTTAAGTCATCAATAAGTGTTCTATCTCGTAATTATGTTAGTGATTCTGTCAAGTATCATGATTATAAAAAAAACAAGGTTGAATAGAAGGATACGGTCTTGCGGAGTTGATCAGACCCAAATTGACGTCATATAAAAGCGTCTCCAAATGCTTGTTGTCATGGATACGAGGCTCATGTTTACAGACTGAGTGCTTTTTACTTTATTTTTCCACTTATATGGCTGATTTTCTTTTCAACTATGGACAAAAAAATGCACCTAGAAATCGTAGGTTTAATTAAAGATCCTAACTTTCATGTTGCCAAATGTATTGCTGAGGTAAGCCATTCATTTCTTCCTTTTCTTTTATGCATTTGACACGTTTTCATTGGGATGATAACACTTTTGACTATGCACAACAGGGACTAAAACAGAAGTTTCCTGAGGCATTCTTGGATCCAAAAATTCAACCGCTATTCGAATTTGACTGGCACACCTATCTGTGTGACAAGAAAAGGGTGAGCCATCAGATTATACTTGTTTGAAACCCTCCAGCTGTCCTGGAAATTATTTATCGGCAAACCTGCTTTTCATTTTTGAGTAGAGAGCTGTGACGTGTGCTGAGGCTCTGCACCAGTATTGGAAGAAGATTCTTCTTAGAAAAGGCAGTGTGACTGTCTCTTTACAAGTTACACCTATGCATTCAAAGTTTCAGCTTCTTAAAGGCCCTTCAGACCCATGTTTTCACAATCATTGGTACTGATGCCAAATGAAGCATGTTAAGATTATGCTACTTACAGTTATGTTATTATATCAGAATTATGATATTATTTTTAATATCATAGAGATGTTTTTTTTTTTAAAGTTCAATTTCAAACGTGATTTAAAAGACAAGACTGAGTTTGCAGCATCTACACAACAAAATACTACTGTAGTTTGATGTGATGGTCATTCTGAAATGCTGGATCCCAAAACATTTGTCGTCCAACTCTTGTGATTCAAGGAGCTGCGTGGCGAAGTGTGGCAGTACTCCAGCAGCCTGATGTGCTTTCTGAACGGCGTCCTCCTCGGTAATGAGAAAGATCTCGCCAGCTGGGCCAAGAATCAGTGGAGCTTCACTTTCACTCGGCCGAAGGCTTTCTACATAGCTCTCACTGAGGACTACTATGCCAAACACCTCCAGAAAACTGGGGCAAGTCATATAAATAACAAATATAGTTTAAACATATGGATATAGGGGAAGTTAATTTTCTGCTTGTGGTGTGTATCACACTACATAATCATAACTTATTTTGAAAATAATTGGATTATCAATTACATGCAACTTTTGGCTTTTTTAAATGAATGTCTAGGAAGTTTAGCAAATTATTAGGTTCTTGTTTCAGTTAAAGTCATCAGTGGCTCTTCTAGCTGAATATTAATCTGTAAAATGGGCAATTATTGTATTTGTTATCCATGAACACCTCTGTCTTGTCATTACAGCACGCGTTCGTCTTCATGGACATTGTTATAGCAGGTGAGGCAGCAGGGAGGTTATTGTTTGAGGTGAGGAAACGCGAATATATGATGAACAAATTCACCTTTTTTCTACTTTTCTGCCTTATAGAAATTATTTAAATTGCTGATATAAGAAAAGCATGTAAACAAAACACATTAGTTTCCCTTTCCTCAGCTGTTCTCAGATGTTTGTCCAAAGACCTCAAAGAACTTCAAGGCACTGTGCTCAGGTGAGCGAGGTCTGTCACAGAGCGGCCTCCCACTTTGCTACAAGGGCTCTGTGTTTCATCGTGTGGTGCCCAGCGGCTGGGTGCAAGGTGGAGGTATGTCACCAGTCCTCAGTAGCATTTAAGTGGTTTTCACATACAAATAAATACTTTGCAGTTAATTCTAAATACATCTCCACATGGGATACACACATGCTACTTGTGAAGATGGGAAATAAATAAATGATCAATGTAGGGATGTGAAACTAGCTACAGTACATCTGGGATTGTGGTTATGGTTGACGGTTGAGGTTGAGGTTGAGGTTGAATTACAGTTGAATTAAATTATTTTTTGAGTGTATTTGAATCATCTTTTTCCAGTAAGTAAAGTAAGCATTGGACGTCTTGGTGACAGTTGACAGTTACTTCCACATAACTGCTTACTTACTGTGAAGCCCAGTGCTTCTTCAGATTATGAAATCACCCTGAGTAATCAACACATTATTGTGAAATCGAGGATGAGAATCAAATATACTGTGGTGTACTTGCATTGTCTCTGTCATCTTTCAATTCTTTTCAGATATTTCTCCAGAAAGTAAAGGTAATGGAGGGGAGTCAATCTATGGACCAACTTTTGAAGGTATGACATATATAAACAGTCCAAGACATCGACAGTATTACCACAAGAATGCACTCTGCATGCGTGTATATTACTGAATTTACTTCTCCTGTCTGTAACATGTGCACCTTCTCCTTTTAGATGAGAGCTTTGCCGTGTCCCACTCCAAACGTGGCACTCTAGGAATGGCCAATAAGGGTCCCCACAGCAATGGATCCCAGTTCTACATCACCCTGCAGCCAACACCCTGGATGGACAGGACCTACATGGCCTTTGGGTTTGTATCACTAATTCCACTTCAAAGACACCTGTTTAAGTTCCCAATTCTGCATAATCCAATTTTTCTTATACAGTTTTGCCTAAACCTAATGTTTTTGTTTTCCTTTCTAGTCAAGTGGTGGAGGGTGTCGACGTCCTCAGGAGATTAGAAGAGGCTCCGACTTGCAATGAAAGACCAAAATATGAATGTAAAGTTACAGATTGTGGAGTGTTTCAGTTTTAATGTCTTTCCAAATATTTCTTCAATGTGTTTTATGTAATAAAGTAATCACAAGGTACACATATCATATGACCTACATTTGCATACACACATCTGCAAAAAAGTATTTTGTTTGTCTACTAAACCTTTGTATGCATTTGTAATTGGGAATTCTGTTATACGGAAGCCCTTAATGGCATATATTCAATTATATTTTTAATGACGTTATCTCAAGATCACAAGTTAATTATCGTTACTTCATGGTAATATAATAATTAACTTGTGGTCTCATGAAAACGGCACAACATTTTTTTAATTGATTGCCATTGAGGGCTTCCATACAAAGTATCTATGACTCTTATAATCTTATGAAGTAATTTTCTCCTGATAAATGATGAAATGAAAATGAAATTTCACAACATTTGTCATTCTGTGCTAATGGCATAGATAACTTCTTGAGAAAACAAATAAAATTTCACTTGTTAAATTGGAGGAAATTATATCTTTGAACAATGACCATTGAGGGCTTCCGTATGTTTATAATTAGAATGACTCAATAAAATAAAAAAAAACATTAACAATGTCTTTGCATCCTTGTCAACCAGCATTTCATCATTATTAAGATGTGTATGTTATGTTATATTATTATACATTATACATAAGTGACATGTGACATTTGATAAATGAATAATATCTGCATTAATTTCAAAATGATTTAAGTGAGGTTTATTGCACATGTATTTATTTATCAAGACGTTTAGTTATTTATTTTTTGCAGAGTTGCAGGTTTAGTCCTCCCTCCCTATTTTACGGGTCTGCCAGAAAAGCCTGCACCTGTATATAGAGTTTGGGGGGGGCATCTACATTTGTGCCCTGGGGCCCTGTAGCGACTGAATCCGACCATGCTAAATGATGAGAGGTTATTTTTAGCGTATTGATATTGAGTGTGTCTCGTCACAGGTGCACTACTTTTTTGTGGTGTGTTTGAGCGGCGTCACCCAGCTTTTTGTAAATGACAATACAAGAAGAAGAAGCCTCTGTCTTTCTTGCGTTTGACGTGCCCGCAGCTCACGCACACTTGGGGTTTTTTTCTCACTCCTCCCAGTGAAAAGTGCCACATGACCTGTCAGATAGGAAGTGAGGAGCCACCGAGCAGCAACAGCAGCATCGACCAGACACGCAAGACGGGAGGAAACCGTGAAGTCGTTCTCGACGTTTCTCCGCAGATACTGTTTCCCTGTCGAGCACATTGGAGCAAGAAGTTTTCCGCAGCCATGTTCTTGAAGGTGGTGTTTTTCGCTGTAGTTGTAGCTGCGGTTGGCGCAGCAGCCGCAACAGACTCAGGTAAGTTTGCGACCTCTCGTTTGCTGAGCTAGCGGCTAGCTAACCTACAGCCTGCCGTGTACCTCCTCAGTTAGCTCGGTCAAGACACCTCCAAGTTAGCTGGTTTTAATCTGTCTTTATGCGTCTGTTTTGGGTCAGTTGTATGTCCCACTTCTTAGTCTGATAGCTGTCACTCGTTTTTGTGTATGTTTACAAAGAATAAATGTTCAGAATCTCCTTTTGGCAACTTGTCAGTGTCATCATGTCCACGCTGGCCAGTGGGACGCAAGTTGTCAGCTAGCTTGACGCTGTAGCCTGCTAGCAAAGCTATGTGACCTGAAATTAAATCAGAAATGTGTGACTGTCGTATCGCTGCCATAATGTGACTTATGAGAAGTGTAAGCAGGAACAGGGCTGGTCTGTCGGATCCAGTCGATCAGGTACCAGAGACCAGATCGGCTTGTTATGCAACACCCTTCCTTTGCCTCTCTGTTGTGTCACAATTTAAGATTCATAACATTGTAATGCCCTTCTTTGTCTGTATGTACTCACTTATTTGACATTGTTAGACCCCTTTTTTTTTTAGCTGGACTATTTTAACAGCAACGTCTGCAGAGCTACAGTTTCATTTTCAGTCACATGCAGGAAGTTACTATTATTAATAAACTGCCACGACTAAATCTGAGTTATGGCTTCTTTTTGCAGATGGATGTTCTTCCCATGTGGCATGTGATCTATGCGGAGCCACAACCGACTGCCAGTGGCTTAATTGCTCATGTGAGTATCTGTCCTAAATGTGTGGCAGGTTGTGGAGCGAGGTTGCACAGGTTGGTCTTTGTGTGTCCTAAATTGTCCAGACAGCTGAAGCGATTGGACACATGATGCCTTGGGTATGGAGGGAATGTATGGCAGTGGATGCTGACTTTTAGATGATGTCATACCGTAATCGTAATCATCTGGCAACACTAACATAATACTGTGGTTCTGGACTGGTCCATGCCTGAGATTGCATCGACTCCGTAGTATTACTCACCACAATGAATTTGCTCTATGGGACTGATAAGGCCAAGAATCAAAGCTTTGAAGTGAATGTCCACACTTTTATTCTGATTGTGGTATTGCTGCCGTTTGTCTACATCTCTGTATCAGCATTCTGTAATTTCATTACGTTAATGGAAATATCTGTCTAAACGACTTGAGTTCTCCAAATATGAGAAATCTCCCTGACTTCTGCACTACAGAGGAAATGTGTTGAAATATGCTGAAATTGTGTTTTTCAACCTAATTTGGAAATCCGCTGGTTGTGATGAGAAATGTGCATCATTCAGTAAAAAGGAGATGCATGACTGATTGCTTCCTGAGTTGACCAACGGCTTCCCATTCACCGTGGTTGGGTTTTTTGTCGGTCAGGAGAGGAGATGGTTGTTTTTTCATGTTGTTATCATTGACAGGAAATGAGGTTACAGATCAGTCGACACAATCTAGCATCCGCAAATCGCAGGTTTGTCACACAGTTTTAAAGCACACTTGTGGCTAAATGGTAGTGAGGTAGAGGCAACAGTAACCCTCTGGCCAAACACTGAACCTTGAAAAAAAGAAAAAAAAAAAAAAAGTCCTCATGAGTAATATGATTATTGACCATATCACCCTCGAGGGCCCTACTCCGAAGCTGGCCTGAGTTCAGTATGTGCAGTGAAGCACACGCAGGTCTCTAGTGATTGTGAAGAAGATGAACAGGGGAGGAAGCGAGGGGATGTGTGGCAGGAAGCCTGCAATATCCTCACAGAAGGAAGGAGGGGATAAAGCCACGAGTGAGAGGAAAGACTGTGCAGATAGGATGGAAGATAAGTTTCATTTGCCTTGTTGCTCTCATAATATATGTGCCTCGGGTGCAGTTCAGATTGAGTGTATAGTGTGATCTCTGTGGTCTTACATTTCAGTTGTTATTAGGCTCTAAGAATGGAGGATACTGTAACTTGTGTGTAATCTGAACCCTTTTACTTGCTGAACCAGCGTCAGAGCTGCCAAGATCACTCAGTAGTCATTACTCACCAACTATATTGATAATTGATTCATCTGTGTGAATAATGTTTAAAGAAGAATATCTAAATATGATCTAGGTCTATAATATTTAACAGAACATCTTTGGGTTGTGGACAAAACAAAACATTTGAGGACGTCATCTCGGTTTAATAGACATTTTTCCCCATTTTAACATTTCATTGACCAAACAATTAGTCAATTAATCAAGAAAACAACGAACAGATGAATCTGACATGATAATAACTTTCAGTTGCAGCCCTATCTAGCATATCAGCAAGCATTGCTTCACATTAGTAGGACAGGCACAGGTGTGTTACCTCTCAAGAGAGCTGACCTGTTTGACAACTTAAGCAATGAGAAGCTTTGACTGCCTAGGAGCGGCTGTGTAGAGATCTAGTGAGCCCACACCCTCCCGCCTGCTTTGTCTTTGAATGCTAAATGGCCCTGTAGTGATACATTCCTTAATGATTTATTAACTGTTTGAAAGGGACAGGTGGGATCACAATTATTGTATCTTCCTTCATTGAGCTGTAGGAGACAAGATCATTCCCTGAGGGACAAATATGTGCAGGTTTACAATTACACTAAGTGCACATGAGGAATAACAACCCACCACCCACACAAAAAAACTCAGTATCAAGAACATGAAGATTTGTTCTCTGATTGTGTTTGTAGTAATTTTGTTTTTGTTGAGAATTATAACAATTCTTACAAAACAAATTACTCAAACTGTTTAATTGATTACCATTGTGGCTCCAAAAAATCCCCCAGATCATGTGACATTAGTGTAAACAAGGTATTGACTCATAGCTGAAGGCTTCAGGGAGGTCTAGCTGTTTTTATCTTGTTCTTGTTGGAAAAAGTGTCTCTTCTCCGCCTGCTACAGTACACAACATAATGGGAAAGCACTACCGTGCTTAACAGTACTGACTGCTTAATCGCACGCCAACAAGGCCAAGAGCTAAAACCTTTCACAAACTTAAGAATGGATCACCTATTTCGTATGAAATCAGCAAAAACCAGAAAGGTCAGCTCTGGCCGGTTGTGACAGCATAACCACACTGCTGCAGCAAGCTAACGCCTACCACATTGTCATTACCAGATTTATCTTTGGTTTAGGGATTTTGTGTAAACAAGGCTTTGGCGTCGGGCACATTTCCCTGCAGGCCAGTGTTTAAATGCTCAAAAACTTTACACGTGTACACACAAGCCCTGAAGGGCCCAAAAGTACAGGTCGTAGTCTGTGACAAAGCTTGTTGAGAGCTCTTAACCAAGAGGTTGTTTCTGTTGCTTTCCTTCACGCCTCTGGCTTGAAGAAGCTGTGGATGAAGCTTGTGGTGCTGATTATGTCACTGTCTTGAAAAAGAGTGAGAGTCAGTCCTAACTTTCACAGCTGCCTGCGAGATAACAGCCCTCTGACCTGCTGGAGAGTGTAAAAACCCTCCTCCCACATGGTCAGACATACGTGGATTATGGTGTCAGAACGCACAAAGAGTGTGAAAAATAAGCTGCTAACGCTACAGAAATGATTTTTACTTTGATATGACTAAATCACAGTTAGAAAGGCAGTGTGAGTCATTAAGTTTCCAGCTTGAGAGAGTCATACTTTTTTGCATTTTAAAATGTATGACACAACTTATTTTTTGTGCTCATGTTCCTTCCTGGTTAATCATATAATGTAGCATGATAACCATTAATAAAACAGGGAGAATCCTCAGTGACCTCGATAGACACCTGACAGAAAAGCTACCGAACACCACAAAACCCTTGCTTCAATCATAACCATATAATTGAACCATTCTCAAGACTGGGCTCCACAAACTAATAATTAGGACAGCCATTTGCTAGTTGCTTGCATTAAAGGCTAGCACTCACAGAGATGCATAACCTGATACAAGGACCAGAAAATACATCCCTGTGAGCTATGGGAAATGTTTCACAGACTCACTGAGCCTCATTTTTTACCCTATTTGGGAAAAAGCCAAAATATGCTTCCAACAATGTCTGCAGTCAGTTAAAGTTGTTTTATCTGTGAATTATGAGGAGCCATCTGAGAGGAGTCATAAGGTCTAGTTTCTGTGGATTATACTGTATTATGACAAACGAGGAAAGTGTAGGAAGGCATTTTACAGCACCAGGTGCATTACGTTGAGCTGACGCCGTTCCCTTTATGATGTCCCTGTATTCCTGGAAGGCAACACCATCATATGCTCATAGTAACAGATTCTAGAGTGATTCTTATCAACACCATAAAGAGATCAATAGCTATTAACAGCCTGCCCGGTCACTATATGTCACCATTATTGAAGCTTTTTTGGAAATGCATGTTCCACTTAAAGAGTTAAGTTTCTCGTCCTGTAAAGCAGCATTCCAGATGACTAAGACAAGTATAGGCAAGATGACCATTCTGGATATTTGTATACCATCACTGCTTTTGTTATTATAATTATATATATTATATTATATTATATTATTATAATTACTGGGTTGATGGTTACTGGGAAAAATTAGTAATTTGGGTAATCCAATATTGGAATAGTTGCACATTAATCGCCTGTCGGTCTATAAATCAACCGATCATTTCAGGTGTATCACATAATACATTATTATTTATCAAAACTTGACACACATTCAGAAAAGTATGAAACAAATATACCCAGTATATCAAATCATCTCCTGTTCATGTCTGGCCAACATTGGATTTCTGTGCTGAACAAACAGCAGTAGAGTGAATATCGTCTCACTGGGTGTGAAAAGAATCTATAGTCACAAGGTGCTGTCAGTTGTGACTCATGGTTTCCTCACTGACGCAGGCAGAGCTTCACTATTGAAAAGAAACAACAATACAAAGTAATGGAATCTCTATTAGTTGTTTATCTTCACCATCTTGCTATAGTTGATCATGTCTGTAAATTTGTAAAGCAATAATTTGTGAGGTAACTAAAATGTCAGTGCTATGTGTGTATCTTGACTTCTTGGCAAGTATTTTGGACAGGCAAGACTTCATGGTGGGGTTAAAGTCCCTCTCTGTATCTGTTAATTAGTAATCCAATTTTACAATTACGAGAATACACCTAGATGTTCAGACTATGACTCGGCATCGTTGAACATATAAAACAAATAGAGCAGTTGTAGAACTCAAGAGGAAATTGAAATGGAAATTTACTCAAGTACAGTTTTATGGTACTGAAAGGTAGTTAGCGGATAAAGGTATACTGTACTATATTTCAGAGGGAAATACATTTATTTAGCATTTTTAGGTAGTTTATTACTTAATAAAACATTAGTAATATAATCCTGTAGTAACACTCACAGGGACCCTTCTGTTGCTCTGCACTTTTACTCAAGTAACACAATGTAAAGGAGTATTTTAACATCGTTGTATTGCTACTTCTACCACAGTATATGGTTTGAATAATAATAGTTCCTTGTTTTTTTTTCTCTCAGTGAGCTATAAATGATGATGCGTGGAGTCATGATCTCTTGTTGATAGCTGAAGTGCTGATGCAGTAAAAATTTAAATCATAACAGGTTTCAGTCATGCTCAACTTCAAATAATAAGTGTTACTTTGATGGGGGCAGCAGGATAGAAAGAGCGCCATCTTCCCAACAGCAGGATGTGGGCTTGTGTGAGCAACAGCTCTGACCTTCCTGTGGAGGAGATAAGAAAAGAGAATTGCCCCACTTCATATCATGTTGCTTAACTATTTGTGTGCACAAAACAAGTGAGAGAGAGACACCATCAGGTGCAGCTCTGACTTAAATAAAACCACAAAAAAAAAACAAAGCGCAGAGATAAGCAGAGTTTTCCACATGCACACCATGATGTTGATGATTACTCGACTTCTTCTTGGTGAACTGTGTGATGAGATTCAGTGATAGCTGTTACTCAGTCGTAAGCTCAAAATAACTCCGGATTCAGCTAAAATGAATGAAATGAAGTGATTTTGCTCTGGTAGACACACAACACTGAATCTGAGTAAGCTTTAGTCATATGAAGTATAATCAGGTGTTTAATTCATGATTATTTTCTCTTTCAGCAACTCCGGGCTGTTACAACATGACTCTCATGGCAGACAACAGCACCTGCGTCAATGTTAGCTGCTCAGGTAAGTCTGGTGGTTCAAAACATGCGACTGGAAACTAACATTCTTCTGAGCCCAAGTACAATCTACAGACTCCACATTTCTCAGAGTTTGAAGAAATTCTGCAGATTCGGTTTGGGTCTAGTAATGCTCTAACTCAGATGTCAGTTAATAATCAGTCTCCGTCTCCCATCTGTTGTCTGTGTTTGTGTCCAGAAGTCTTTGCTAGATGTAAAGCATAATTTTTTACCTGCCTGTGGGAAATCAAAAGGGAGTGTTTTTCAAAAGAAAAAATCTTTCTTGTTGGCTGGTGTCTCTTGCTTTCCCCCTTTCACCTTGTTTTGGTGTTGATTCCTTGTCCAGCTGCATCCACAACAGCCCCAGCTCCTACTCCCTCTGTGACTACTCCCCCTCCCACTACAGCCGCCCCTGTTGCCACCACTGCCTCTAACAGCAGCACAGGTAATCTGTCCAAAAATGAATAAATCCTCTGCTACTCTCTGCTACTCTCTGCTTTTAGTCCGTGTTGTCCAGTACATAAGGTTTTGTATAAGGTGGGGTTTTAGTGAAATCAAACCCTGTTTCTTATAATACTTATTGTCTGCCATTTTTGAGCTATGGTAATAGTAATACTTCTGTAACTGCCTCTCTATGTAGCAATTTTCACTGTTTGTGGGTTCTGCCATTCCCATGCTGGATAGAGATTGACTTTGTATGCACAAGGGAATCACAGGAAACCATGCAGCATGTATCCAGTGTTGATGTTTTAATTTCATCTCAATGATAATGGCCTCACTATTTACATCTTATCAGAGCTGTATTGGGTTACTGCTTCGGATGCACAACCAACATTTCCTGGTGCTAGATTAAAAGACCCAAGGCCCAATCGCATTAAGATTTGTTGCTACAGGCATGGTCTCTTTAAAAACACCTTGGAAAAATATGCCAAGCAGAAACAACACGGTGCACCTGTCGGATTCTTAAAACCATTAGAAGTGATGCAAAAAAGGAGCGCATGCCTGGTAGTCACAGGAAAAGTAAACTAGTTATAGTCACATCTTGTAGGTGCAAGGCTATCAGGAAATCATGTGAATGAAAAGAGAGTAACACCTGCTCACTTCCTCCATGCCGCAGATGTTTGATAAAGACATTTCAATCCGCATCAGATCGAGACAGTCTGACCTGATGAGGATCCAAGTGTGATTGAAAGGTTCTCTTAAATAAACTTCTGTGGTGTGGAGTAATTGTGCAAGCGTTAACGTCATTCCAAGTAGTAGTCACAGGAAACACAATGTATTTGTCATCACTATTCACACTAACTGTGATTGTTTATCAAAAATGTGTCTAAAAGTCAAGATAGCAGTAATTTTCAGCATTTTTTTGTCAGTGGATAATTTTTACTATTGGAAGGGAAATAATGGAACAAGAGGGAGCAGCCACAGTGAGCTGTTCGATGAAGAGTTAGAGACAGCAGGCGTGGACACAAACTTCCCTCCTGTTGTGTGAAAAACTACTCGCATGTCGGTAGAGTGAAATCAGATCGGTTGCAATTATTATTGAGTGACTTCTTTGAATAAAACAACTTGTTCGTCTGGCTGCACTATTAACAGTCACTGGTGCTTGTATGTTTGACAAAGTAGCAGCTCAAGGAGTGGTTACACATTGTCAGTAATCACGCTTGTAGGCCCGCCTCTTGAAACTAGATTTTCAGTGAGCACAGAGAATTGAAAACAGCCCTTCAGTGTCAAACTCTGCACTTACATCATTGTACACAGTGAAGCTCAAACACCCAACTGTAGGAAGAAGAACAAAAACACAAATTTGTCTTTATGAATGAAAAATAAACAACCTCAATACCTTTAAGTCAAATGGTTCATAGGCTGATGGATGTGTTCTTACTATGACCCTAAAACAGGAAATGCAACCACTATTCCCACTGTTGCCCCCACTCCGAGTGGTAACCTCACCTCCTCCACAGCTCCACCTGCTCCTGCAAGTAAGTGGCAAAGTCTGACATTGTGATAAAGCAGGAAGGTTTTTAAAATGTAATGTTTTGTAATGTACATAAACAAGCTTAATTCCAATCTCTGCATTTTCCTTTGCCTTGTCTTTTATCACAGCTGGAACAAGCGCAAGCACCACACCAGTTGCCCCCTCTCCTGACCCTCACAAGAACACCTTCGACGCTGCGAGCTTCATCGGTGGGATAGTGCTGGTGCTGGGCCTGCAGGCAGTGATCTTCTTCCTCTACAAATTCTGCAAGTCCAAGGACCGCAACTACCACACCCTTTGAAGCAGCCACACTTTTTGATCCACATCATGCGACATATCCCCACCAACTAGAACCTTCCAGAGAAGACTCCCCACTCAGCACACACTCCTCACGACGGACTCAAACAGTGTTTTCAAGCAGGTTTTCTAGATCTTTGGTGTTTGTGCCACTTGCGGTTTAGCTCTGCCATCTGTATTGAGTCATTGATGCAGACATGCATGTATGATAGTTTACATCACAGTTACTTGTGCTCACTCATAGATCTCCAGTGATATGACATCCAAGCCTTGAGTGTGAGGATTACATCATCTGGTTGCTACTCCCACTTCCTGCCATTAGTCATTCTGCAAAGACTATTTTTGAGAAAATTGTGGGGGGGGGGTTGTGTTATTTACCGTCCCTTTCCTTCTGATTTGTCAGTTGAATACACCACATGAGACTTAAAGAATTACTCATGTATACAAAGAAGCTTTTTGGGGAGAAGTGCAGCTGCAAACTGGAAGCATTTACGTCATATTAATTGGTCTTGATTTGGAAACACTGTTTGAGTTCACAGCTATTCTTAAACGTGACAACTGCAATGATTCAGTATTGCTTTTAGCCTGTTGAATCGTGCGCAGGTTCTTTCTCCCCTGTGCAGCCCTATCATGTATATGTGTTGTTCAGAGAGGATGTAAGAGAGGCTAGGTTACTTTGAGTACGAGGGAATAAAAGCAACACCCAATCATCTTATGTCGGACCCAAAAAATAGCGATCCCTCTCTGGTCTTATTTTGGGTGTCTCCCTTGATATTTAGGAGTGCTGTGCGTGTTCTGCTGTTGTCATTCATAGGGAAGTCTTTCACCCAATGCTAGTTATAAAAAATCTCAAAAACCAACTGCCAGTAGAGCAGCTCAATGCAATAAATCATATATCAAGCTCATCTCCCATCCTTGAATCTTAAAACATACCCACCCCCTGCTAACATTGAGCTGGCCCTAGTCACAAGGGCCTGTGGGTCAAAATGAAAGATTGTAGAATATTTTCGGAAATATAAATAATTAATTTGTTTTATTAATGTAGATAATATAGAAAATGGGGAGATAAAGAAAAATGGAATGCACCTTCTTGATGTGGACAGTGATCGCAGTGAAGTGCCTTTAATGTCCAGTTTGACTTAAAGAGAGAGACGGAAGTGGATTGTCTTTCGATTGAGGCCCGAGTGTTATCGTTAGTTTATGGTTCTAAAAAAGAAACGGTATCGCGGTGCTGATATTGGTGAGAATGGTAGAATCCCAGCTGGACTGAAGAGCCTCTTATTGGCGAAGAATATAGTAGGTAGTTGTCACTCGCGGGCCTTAATCAGTTGAGATTGAAGTTTTTTCCCTATATGCTGAGGACTATATTCAGTGTGTGAAATGGTCTTCTCTTCTGTGTAAATGAATAATTTAAAGGTGCTCTTCCTTTTGTAGCACCCAATACTGCTCCTGAATTTCCTCCAACCTAACTATTTATGTTTCTGAACTCGGTTGTAAACTGTGCTGGATTTTAAAACATGAAAAAATTAGCTAGCAGGAAATGTTGGCTGCTGTTGGATGCTATAAATCTGGGAGTGTACCTGAAGGAAAAGGCAAAAATATTGTTTAAAGGTGCAATATGTAAGAGTAAGCTCCTGTTGAGCTTGCACATCAAACAAATGAAGGCAGAATGCTGCCAGGTGGAGCTGCGGTTAGCTAGTTAGCTAGTTAGCTCAGTTAGTGTTGCAGCTAGCAGTCCAGACTGGGAGTTTGGAGCAATCTGAGCGTGTTGTTGTAGCACAGGAGCCTTGGACCGCCGGAAGGAGGTTTTCAGGCCCAGAATGCAGGGTAACCCCATAACATAATGTCAGAATTGTTATTCTTCACAATCCACTAATAATTTCCCTTTTTTTAATAAAGAATTCTTACATATTGCATCTTTTAAAAATCATAGTATTGGAGCGAGTGCATTGAGGTAAAAATGTTGGCCTATTTGAGTGCTGGTTTGGTTATTAAAATGAGCATTGCACATCTGATTTCTGACGTTGCCATGTAAACGAGAGGATTGTGAATGAAGTACAGAACTGCAACAACTTAGCGGCCGTGCTAGAGCTCATGTGAATTTCTCTAATTAGCTTGCTGCTAACTGTGTGATTTCCCCCCCTCTCCTTTTGTCCCTCCTGTACATAGCCATGTCCTGTTTTTGTTAATCTTTGCGGTTTCAACTTGAGGAAAGGCTAAAGGAAGGAGTGTTTATCAGTACATTTTTGCTCGTAGTGGCTTGTCAGTGTCAAGAATGTTTCTTTAAATGCCTTTTGTTTTTCTTTTATTGCATGCTGGATGCTTGGAGTTGTGATTTTTCCTCCCTCTGCATACACTCTTATTGAGGATTTAGACCCACTTAAAAACCACTTGATTATTTTGATTAGCTCAATGCTAGCTGAAAGAATGCCTTGAAACAAGTGTGCATTAAGCCAAAGTCCTCAGTATTTGGCTTGGAAATTGAGCATTGCACTGACAAGCTTTTGTTTTGTAACTTTTGTCTTTGTAAATGTTTTCATGATTCAGCCAAAAAAAATGATCAGAAGCTTGTATAAATACTCAGTCTTGAATAGTATTATATTATGGATGAATAATCACCTTGTTTTGTATGACCGGTAAGAAATACATGAGTGCAAATTGTTTTCTTTGTTTTGGCTTTCATAATTTGACATTTGATGACATGTTTTCTGCTGCTCACCATCAACACGCCTTTTAACCTAGTCACCTGGTGGCATTAGGCTACAGCCCAAAGACCCCAACTATGGCGAGTAGGCTACAGAGTTTTGCCTTTGCTGCACCCATTTGTGCATTTCTCTGCATGTGGAGAGCCATCGCCCCCAAATTTAGAGAAATATTTCAGTTTGATTCACAGCTGTTTGTATACCATGCTGCGTAACCACTGAATCCAGTTTGCTTTCCGCATGGTAGCTGCATTCCTTAAGAACACGGCATCACATGTTGGCGTTGCGGTGTGTCCAAACACCTCTGGTATCCATGGATGCCAATAGATGTCCATTGTGTTGCCTCTCTGCAGCTTCCCTCTTCAAGTTACTAACTCAGTCTGTGCACC